>JAUCMR010000032.1:15138802-15155096 GCA_032357425.1 Enteromius argenteus | reverse complement strand
GTCGAGTGAGGCTTCGAGTAGAGGTCTTAGGGGATGATTCATGGGAATATTAGTTGTGAATAAGGAGGTACCGGGGTTGGCTGCGTCTTCGCATCTGAGGCCAGCATCGTGAATTCCTGAAAGGAGACACGAGAAAGGGAGTCAGCAATCTGGTTCTCTTTTCCTGGAATGTGTTTAGCAGTTAAAATAAATTGGTCACAGGCTGAGATCTAGATAAGGTGTCTTAGGAGCAGCATAATAGCGGGAAAGTGGGAACTATGCTTATTAATGCCGTGGACAGTGACTTCGTTATTGCAGTGGATTATGATACTAGAGGCTAACCATTCTTTCCCCCAAAGGGAAGCAACTATGACAATGGGGTATAGTTTGAATAGGGCGGAGGAAGCTAGGTGTTGGGGTAGGTTTGATAATTCGGAGCGAACCAGCAGTTACGACAGAGCCCGCCGAAACCGATAGAAGGAGCAAAGTCGGTAAATAGTTGGATATCGACAGGGGAAGCGATCAGATCACTGTAGTAGAATGATTTGCCATTACACTGGCTGAGGAAGGTGATCCAAAGCTGGAGTTCTTGGAGGCAAGGTCTGGTTAAGGCTATTTGGAGAGCAGAAGAGGCTAGGGTGAGCAAATGGGAAACGAAAGGGCGGCCTTGTGGAATTAGCACATGGCGAAATTTAAATGCCCAAGAGCTGACAACATTTCGCACTTAGAACAATGAATATAACTGGTGGATCTTGGATGGGAGGGTTCGGGGCAGGGGGAAATGGAGGGGTTTACGAAAGGACAGGAGGTGGAGGAGTGAGAGATTGATCTGCAGACCGCGCAAGTGATATTGCGGCATCCGGTGAAAACGTGGTTGTGGAGTTCAAGGTCGAGAGCTCCCCAGTACGGGCATTGGTTCCATTGTGAAACACAGACGGCACATTTGGCAGAAAAGAGTTTATAAAATATGTATAAAAGTGGGAGCCACCATAGGACAACGCGAGCTCAGCGACCATTGAGAAAATGGGTTGCCAGCTTTAGCTAGCGCATGGCGGAGGGTGGGGATGGTCCATTTCTCGGTGACAGGAACTGATGACTGGACTGAAGTTTATGATGAGGCTGGAGCGGCGGAGCGGCAGCTTGTTTAGCGGCTGGCGCTGTCGGAGGAATTGTGTCCTCTGGCTCGGAATTACGTGAAGAGTATTCGGATTCTGACATTTTGCTTGAATGGATCTTGATGCAAAGAACAAGATACCAGAGAAGGGGAGTTCACTCTATTTAAAGGAATACCTCTTAGCTCTGATAGGGTAATCAGATAATAGGCTGATTGGGCAACGAGGTGTCAGCCGTGATTAATCATTTGTATCTGCTTCTCCTGAAATTTGTTTATCAACATCTATAATTTTTTTGGAATCAGTGATAAAGCACATTTTTAGGATTCTTCGGTCAATAGAATATTAAATAGAACAGCATTTATTTGAAACTGATATGTATTTTACTTTCGATTTTATAAATTCTTGCTGAATGAAAGTTAAAAACGCCAAATGGTATTGTTAATACTCTGTTTTAAGAATATAATCAAAGAATGAGGAAATGCCTTGCATTAATGTATATGCAGTTATGATTATTATATGTGTGTTGTTAGTGGACTATTCCACTCTTCTGACCACAGGTGACCTCACTTTATAGTTGTATATGTGTGTGTTGAAAGCAGAAAGGGAGGGGAGAGAGTTGAGTGAGTTCAGACGTTTGGGGGTGTTTTGAGGGGGTCTGTACCCCTTTTGTGTGAACATACAAACACAGAACTTGTGTAGTTGGAATGAGTTTTCCCCTTCCAAAAAGTTCTTATTTTAAGTTTTCCTTCCTTTCATTTTACCACAGTTTGTCTGCGAGTATGTGTGTGTGGGGGTGGTACTCATGAATCCTAAAGCTTTGTACACATATAGAACAAAAGCATAAATGTTTTTATACTTGTTTTGTCACTTTTTTCTTTTAGCAAACATACTTAGTAATGAAGTTTGAAGTTATAAACCCTGTTCAAAAA
Organism: Enteromius argenteus; assembly: GCA_032357425.1. Taxonomy (NCBI): domain Eukaryota; kingdom Metazoa; phylum Chordata; class Actinopteri; order Cypriniformes; family Cyprinidae; genus Enteromius; species Enteromius argenteus. The sequence continues at coordinate 15,153,073 of JAUCMR010000032.1, read as the reverse complement.
AAGATAAGAACAAGAAAGATAATTACATAGAGAGCAAGACACAGGGCGGTTGTGTGTGTGGCTCTTTGCCGGCTGTCAGCGTTGCTCGGATGATGACCCTATTGTCCAATCAGAGCTCCTGATTGTTGTGCACTTCTTGCTTCGAGGGGGCCCTGGCATGGACCCCAGCTGCACCCCCATTAGCCCAAGAAATAACCCCCTTTCCAGTCCATAATGAGACCCAAAACCAGTCCAAATCTCAACCATCCCAACTGGAGCACCTTCACAGTGTTGAGCAACCTCCAGTCTGTCATAAGTCCTAGTTTGCAGCAACTTCAAAACAAAACAACAAAACCTAAAATTTCAACAAGAACACTTTAAATTTTATATGTAAGGTAGATGTTTCAAAAATAATGCTTAGCATAGTTTTCAGACAATTTCATAGTGGCTCAATCTCTGTTATTGCTTCAGCTTGATTAAGAAGCCAGATATAAACATTGTACTGGTAGATTTTTAGATGTAAATTTCCTAAGTTAAATTTTTATGTTACTGCATATAGGCAATCTTGTATGTCCATTTCGTGTACAAGTATCTGAACTAGGTGTGTGTGTGCTGCGCAAGTGTGTGTATGTTTATTTTAGGGCTTGGACCCTAAAATTTGTGCATGTGTATGTGTGTGTTTGTGTGTGTGTCTTGGACACCAAGTGTGCCAGATTTAAAAGGGTTAGATCTGGACAGGGGCCAAGCCTGAAGGGGTGACATGAGAAAGGGAAGGACAAAAAAAGATTCAAAGAAGGAGAAAGGAACCAGTCCAGAAATAACGAGCCTTTTACAAACCTTATGGGAAGCGTTCCCGACACATGCAAACGTGCACACACTCACACAACATGAATGAAATGCCATTAGTATGAGGTAGCAGTGATATGGCGCCATCTGCTGGTGGAAACAAGTTCTGCATCCAACACCCTGACAAAACAAGAGGACAAAATAAGTTTAGTTGCAATTTAGTAGACACTATATTATATCAGTAGACTGTGTCAACCTATATTATCATAGAAAGATAATACTTCTCCCGTCATATTGCAACATTTATATTACGAATTATGGGGGATTTAAGGGAATCGTAAACCCCTAAATACCTAAACATGATATCTTTGTAACCACTAGAGGGCGCCAAAAGCCATATTCTAAACTGAAAGGTAAATGAATTGCAGTGTATTTACAAATCTAATTGCCTTTTAGTAGTTTGTAATTAACAAATATAACACTTTTAAAATGTAGGAAATTAATTCTGTTTTACAAAATATTTGTATTGTATTTTTCTTTTATGAAACAGAAATTTAAAGTGACCACCAAATCTTTAGAATTTCCTATTAAACAGGTATGTATAGTTGCCACAAAAAAAATGTATTTATTAGATATATTGAATGAAACAACCATGCGTTTTACATCTTCTAAGTATGTGTGAGCATGTGTGCGTGAGAGCGAGACTCAGAGAGAATGATTGGCAGCGCTGAGGGCTTTAACACACTTCATAAATTATACTGTGTGTCAGTAAAGCTGTTTACAGCTGATTGTGGCTGTGATTCAGAGAGTTGCCCTGTGGCCTTTCACTGTTTGCAATGCAAATCAGTCCCCACCAGTAAAGAGCTAACAGGAAGCCGGCTCATAGACCATCTAAAGCTGATGCACATGTTGATTTAATACACGCTAACACACACACACACACACACACACATATTAAACTTCTGTCTGACTTTTGCATGGGGAAAATTTAGTCACACAAACTACTTTTTCAACATTTGCTAAAGAAAATGCCCACAATGTAAAATTTTTTTTTGCAAATTTATGCACTTAGATGTTTGTGATGATGATGGTGGTTGCAAAAAAATACAGTAAAAACAGCAATATTATGAAATACTACTATTACTCTATTTTTCAGATTTGCTAATTTATCATTGGTGCTCGCTTATAAATACTTTTTTCAGGATTCTTTGATGAATGGAAAGTTTGTAAGAACAGCATTTATTAAAAATATATATTTTTGTAACATTATTGTCACTTTTGATCAATTCAGTGCATCAATAATAGTATAATCTTATCTTACAAGCAGCACAGCTGTTTTCAGCATTGTCAATAACAAATGTTTTTAGCACCAATCAGTAAATTCTGAAAGATTACATGATCATTTAAGTGCAATTTCTGTAATTACCATAAGCAGCAATTATTATTTTATGATGCCATAATGTAACAACACTGCAATCATAATGTGGACTGTTAAAACCACTGATCAGATGCATTATGACCTCTGCTCTATACAGCATTATGCATTAGTTTTACCTCTTGTGGAAAACTTTATTTATTACTCTTCTCTTCTCTCTCAGTCCCCCTCAAACGTTGTAAGCTATCTGATTGGCTCTGGAGCCACACGCTGTGGTTCTTCAATATTTTTGAGGAGCCCTAGTGGGTTTCTGGGAAAGAGGAAGCATTACTGTTTTCCTTGTCAGCCGATGTTTACTCAGCAATGAGCGCAATCACACGTTTCAATGGCTCGACGAACCTCAGGACCCAGACTGCACCTTCTCTCTCTCTTCTCATTCATTTCTTCTCATCCCTCGATTCCCGGGGCATTCAATAAAATGATGCCTTTTTAAGTTCATGACCTTTGTAAGATTTGAAACATTCCGTCAAAAGAAAGTAATATTTTTATTTTTTTATTCAACAAGGATGCATTAAAGGGTTAGTTCACCCAAAAATGTAATGTTTTCATGATTCCCATGTTTTACTCTCCCTCAAGGCATCCTAGGTGTATACTGTATGACTTTCTTCTTTTAGAGAACTCCAATCAGAGTTACTGTATATTAAAAGCTTTTGAATGGCAGTAGGCAGGTTTATTTTTTTAATAGTCCAAAAGTAGTCAAATACAGTGCATGCATTCATAATAAAACGTTACATTTGGATTTTCTCACAAAAATGCATCAATCACTACAGGAGGCCTTTATTCACCCCACGGAGCTGTGTGCAGATTTGTCTGAAAGGAGAACGTCAAAAATACACCTTGGATGCTTTGTGAGTGAGTAAAACATGGGATGATTTTCATTTTTGGGTAAACTAATAATAATATATTAATAATAAGAAGAATAAATATTTCTTGAGCAAATCCAAATCTAATGATTTTTAAAGAATCATGTGACAATTTGCTAAAAATTCAGGTTTGCATCATGAAAATAAATTGCATTTTAAAATATATTCACATACATGTTTATTTTACAATATTACTATTTTTACTATACTTATGATCAAATTAATGCAGCTTTAGTGAACATAAAATACTACTTTCAAACACAAACAAAAAATCCTACATACCCCAAACTTTATATGATTTTATATTTAATTTACTTTTTTTCCCATCAAAACTCAGACATATAGGACTTCAAAAGAAACAATCACCGTATTTGTTTAGAAAAATATCTGTACGAACACATGGGGAAGTTGGCATCAGCTAATACTTCTACAAAGGACACAAACAGGACATGTTATGTCGAACAGTCTTCAGATTTTTCCACCCTCTTTCTCCCCCGTCTTCACCCTTTGACTCCCTTCACTTCATCCTCACCTCTCTCTGTGTGTCTTTCTCTCAGTCTGGGCCGTAACCCGAGGAACTGCTCTGGCTTTGCTTCCCCTCAGAATAAATGTGGGGAAACTTTAGATTTTAGATCTGGTGACAGCATAACCCTTATTTCCTCCAAGAGAAGCAGAGAGATGGAGCGGGAAGGTGGGTGGACGGGAAGTTTACCTTCAACTGGGGTAACCACTGCCCGTTTCCAGGGTGACGAGCGTCATCATCATTTCTCTCGCTCTCTCGTTCTGTTTCTCTCTGTCTGTGAGGTGGACTCAGTCCCCAGTGGTTTGGAGCAAGTGATTATGAGTTCAGATTGGGAAAAAGTGTGTCACGCTAATCGCTTGCTTCTTTTTCCCTTTCTAGCAATGTCATAAGGCTATTCCCATTTATACTTCACTTTCTCTTTTCTCCTTTTTTCTGTTCTTTATAACTTACATACATCATGAATAACACTAAATGATCAATGCTTACGTCATTTATTATTATTTTCAGGGATCTCAATCTCTATACCAGCTGGTTAGTTTGAGAGTTGGATTTTAGTATTTTTAAGTAGCAAATAATAACATAAACTAAAATCAGTCAATGAAATTTACAATTTCTCTGCATAAGGTAAATAATATGCAAATAGAATATAAAAAACAGATCTATTTTGAGATAAATTTGTTTCTTTTGTCGGTACAAATTTTCAATGTTTTTACAAAAAAAAAGTCTCTTAATCGTCATAATCATCATTAATACAGTGAAATATTTTTTTACTTTACTTTTTACTAATTATTACTTCTAATGATGAAAATAGTTGTGTTGCATAATATTTATTCTATGTTTTCTATTTAGGATCTTTTGTAACATTATAAAAGTCTTTACTGTTACTTTTGATGAATTTAATGCTAAATGCAAGTATTTCCAAACGGCAGATTAATAATATTTTGAACATTAAAATAGATAATGATTGCACATTTTAAAACAATATGCACAATGAATAAGAAATTCGACTTTTTCCAGATTTTAGTCTAGGACTAGACTTAAACCTTGTCTGTGAAACCCATGGAAAGTGTTTACCCTTGTTGCGTGCGAAGTCATATTTAATTCGGATTCTATTGTTCTTTTACTTTGTGTAGTTTTGTTCCTTTTTTTTCGAAGAGGAGGCCATGCCAACAAGTGAGTTACACAAAACCCTTTAATGTTAACAACAACAAAAAGGAAAAAAGTGTTTCTCCCCATGTAGTTGCATTTTATTGTTTTGCATAGTGTTGTTTTTGTTCTTCTATCCATGACCCTTACAGAACAGACCTGCGTGCCCCCAGTTGAGCACCACTACTCTCTACAGCATGACGTTTTCTTGTATCTTAAGCTGGGGACAGGTGCACAGAACCCCGCAGCCGGCCAAATGACAAGTCCCATCATACAAAGGTATTAAGTAGAGAGTGGGAATTTCTCTGCTTCTCAGGGTCTTCTCACACAAAAATGGAAAAACACACACATGGTTTTTCTCTCAGTGGCTAAAACAACAGCCTGAGAAAACTATCTCGCTGTATCTGCGGACTGAAAAAAAGAGCCTTCTTTCTCTCATTTTCAGCACCCTCGCACCCTGTTTCGTCTTCTGTCCGGACTTCTCATCCGATCAGGTTTCCCTCCCGGAGTCGCTCTGCACAGCTGCGCGCTTCTTTTAATCCACCTCTTTCACACACACACACACACGCACACACACTGCTATCATCTGTATTTTAAAGGATTGCCAGGAAAACACAGAGCATATTTTAAGAGAGAATCCCATAGATGCAATCCAGGAATTTTCAAGGAAAATCAAGGACAAAAAAAAAATCTGTGATTGTAAACACATGGGCGGAATTACCATAGAAACTAGCTAGTTGCATTAGCACTAACATCCTGTCAGTTGCCACAATTACAGTAAACTTTAAAAGAAATTTGCCTCAAAAGTGACTCAAATATACCGCTGAGACCTTTGCTACAGAGTGCATCCAAACGACAAGCTCTTAATAGTTTTTAAAGCTGAGGTTATGTCCGAATGAGTGTGTCCGGCTAGGCTATCAAGCGTAGCACATAAAACATAATGGCCCGCCTGCAGGAAACTAAATATAGATGGTGTTTTGATTACGTGAAAATTGACATTTCAAAGGAGATTAGGATCAGACCACTAAAACAACACAGCGAAGAGCCGGGAGGCAGAAGCCGAGAGAGAAAGCCACCTTTACATGCTTAGCGTAGCACGTAACTACATGGCCACATGCTCACTTTTTCCAGCTCGGACTACCGTGAGGTGAGTGTGTTTGTGTGCGGGAACGTCACTCCGGTGACTAGCTTGGCTACTCTTAGCCTTCCTTTCACGCGAACGCTAAGTGCTTGACCCCGTGACCCCGTCTCCTTGGAGCGCACGGAAGTCCTTTCTTCGCTACGGCAGGTGGGATGGGTGACATCACCACGGGAGAGGGTCCCGTTAATGACGAGCAGGGGGATTGACTGTTTTTTCCGACATTATTCTGACATTACTCCCACATTATTGTTGTATTAGTAGTGTCATTATTAGGCCAGGTGTGTTTTCACAGTGAGCAAACCCTTCGTCGCTCTGAATAGACACTATGTGGGCCAAGATCGAGATGGGACAGGGCGCCGCGGTGCCGACACCAGAGTCTTCTCACACGCACATGTACCATGAACCTACAAAAGTCAAACTGAGTTCACAAATGATGAATCTAAGATGCAGGGATGCATAATGTGCATTTATGCTTAGTCATATTCATTTTAATCTTAATTTTAATAACAATTAAATTCAGTTGATGAAAATCACATTTTACTTAATGAGAATTATGTGAAAATCAAAACGACATTTTGCATACTTTGAACAAATCGACATTTAACAAAATGTGAGCCATAATGCAATGTATTAGTATATTTAGTAACACTTTATTTCGATAGTCCGCTTTGCAACTACATGTCAACTAGCAGTCATTAGAGTATTAGTATAGACTTAATAACTTCTAACACTTATTTTGATGGGTCCACAACACTGCAAGAAACTTTGCAAGTATATGTCAACTTATTCTACTAACCCCTAAACCTACCCTAACAGTCTACTATGAGAGTTAGCACACACGTAGTTGCAAATGAATGAGAATTAGTTGACATGTAGTTACAAACTTTAGCTAGTAGACTCTCTAAAGTGGACTATCAGAATAAAGTGTAACCAAACATTAAAATGTTTTTATTTAAATTTTTCATTATGGTCCATCTCGTTTTCATTATTGCATGGTGACACATAATGTACTACAGTATTATATGTGAACAATATATAGATATAAACAATATTTGTTGCATATATAATACTAGTTTAGTCATAGTTTTTGTTAATGAAAATATCCTTTATATTTGGTGAAGGTTTTGTAATTTCATATTCATTAATTTTTATTTTAAAAGAGAAACTATTTAACAAAAGCTACATTTTACAAACATTTCATATAATGTATATATTATTATTGTACTTTTACTTTTTACTTGATTGTAAATAAAATATTAAATTTTTTTCTGTTTTTTTTAGATCTTGCAGTATTGTTTTGTCTTGTCATATGAATGTCAATGAAACGTTTGCGTCTTCATTAATGGTGCCACAAACTATACAAATACACCAGCATTCACTTTTATGCAATATCTTTTTGTTTAATATATATTAATATATACTTTATATTTAGTCAGTGTTTTGTCATATGTTGAGTAAATTTTCGAAAAAAAATTAAATTATTTTATAAATTAGTCTAAACAGATCAGTGTAACAAAATCCTAACTTTATTGACTATGTTTGAATTATCTCTTCGATTTTTCTTTTTTTTTAATCAGTGTTCTTGAGATGTAGACTGGGGTACACTTGCATACATTGGTGCACCCAAGGATTATCTTATTTTTGGGTACTTTCAAAACTTCCCAAATCACTTGCACTCTCATGCAACGCCGGGATCACTGTGAAAGCTATCATGTTCAAGAGAGCATTGGGATCCTGAAAGCTCGGGCCAGACATGACGGTCTTCCTCTTTTAAAAGAGCATCGTCATGGAGACGCTTCTGACACCACACAATGTTAAATGGCAGAGCCGCAAGAGATATTCAGTTGCACGCACACACACAACGGCAAATGCGTGCAATTAAAGAGGTGTTCTTAATTTCACATCCACCTGGATGTTAGAGTCTCGACGAGAAGCTTGCCAACTGATGGACTTGAAGATAAGCAATCAAAAACACAGATACGATCTCACGCACACACACATCTTCATATCTGATTATAGTTAAATGGGGTTGTGTTGAGTCTGGTCGCTATACACACAGATCTGGCCTCACCCTAAGGATTTTGGGTAACGGAACACTGCAGATCCACATCTCAATAAGTGTAGAAACAGGTTTCCTTTCTCTCGTTCTCTTGTTTCATCCCATTTCTTTCTTTCTTTGAATTTCTTACTCTCACTTTTCTCATACCATAATGGATTTTGCTCTTCATCTTGTTAATTTTCTTTATCATGCCCATAAGACGAAAGATTTTAACTGAAGAAAACAAGATAATGCATCTATGAAATGAAAATATTGTCATCTTTTACTCACCGTCATGTCATTCCAAACCAGTATGACTTTTTATACACTTCTGTAAAACAAAAAAGTAAAGAGTTTGAACAGTTTTTAAATGCAATTGGAACCAGGAGCTTTCAAAAACATTAAAAAGAGCATAAAATAGTGTGTGCTATATTCTAAGTCTTCTAAAGCCATAGGTTTGTGTTGCAAACAGACCAAATTTAAGATAATCTTCACCTCTACTGAGCTGAAATCAAATCCTTGAGTAAGTGAGTTTGAAAACTGATTCAGTGTGATTTGTGAACGAATCATTTAGGTTTTGCGAACTGGATCACACGATTCATTGGAATTATCTTATTCAAAAGAATGATTCGTTCACAAATGAGGCATTGTTACTATAATTGGTGCTTCTAGAAAGCAATGAAACCAGATGGACATCAAATGGACACATCTGCTTTAAAGTTGGTATAGAATAAAGTTCTGTTTTCTTAATCCTTGTTATGGATTTTGTGAATGATTCACTCATGCATGTGTTAACTGTTTTTCTATTCGACCTCATAGTTTGCAGTTAAAATATCATAACCTTCAGTGAAACAACAACATTTTCTCGTGATGTATGCTAGACTTTTCCACCTCTTTTCGACCTTACATTTGCTTTCGGATCTGCCTCAATGCAATAAACAACTGCTATAATTTATTGTGAATTTTTTATTATATATTCTGAGACATAATATGAAACAAAAGACCTGCTGCTACTTTTACATCACATCTTTAAGTCTCCTGCTTCTCAGATTTTATTCAGGAGAGATCTGACTTTGGAGTCTCAAACAATGATTGGATTTTCCAAAATTTTAAAGCATGCGATCAAACATCAAAGATTCCAGTATGAACTTAAGCATTTTTCACTCCGATTTTCCCAAATTTTTGCAATTAAAAGTAAGAAATTTCAGTATGAACTAAAGAATTTTTAATCAAATTACACTGAAACCAAGTAATCTGAGCTATGTAAGCCACATTTTAGCTCTCTAATCTTACTGTACTTGTCAGTTATTGTTGAATGACAATTGTTGTCTATTTTCCTACTGTCTAATTAACATGTTTGCTATTTTTGTTTCTCCTCAGGAATTGTTGGAGTAACACGTTGAACTGTGAACCCCATTGAGTCTCTTGAGCGATGAAAGAGTAATACAATTTTTCTCTGGTACAGACAAAGACACTGATTGTATCTGTACACGCACACATGCACGTCTCCTGGCTTCCCCTCTTTGGTGTCCTCTGATTTTCCAAAACATCTTAGTGAGGGAGCGAGTGAGTAAGAGAGAGTGAGAGAGAGAGAGGGATCATCATAGGGTCTCTGTGGAAATTTTGGTGTGGTAGGCAGGCCTGCCCGGTCTGCTCTTTATTTAACAGTGGGAGTAAAGAGAGATGAGCACTGTGTGTGCAGATAAATATAGTGTGAGAACAGGCATTCTGCTGGGGAACTCTTCACAACATAACACCATCTAACTTTCTCAGACCGAGAGAAAAGTTGAGTGAATTACAAGACGCAGGTCATCAACAACCATCAGTACACACACTCATGTGGCCAGATACAGTGTAGTTTATACACCAGAGATAGGATTGCACACCAGAGATAGATAAACCACATACCCACACACTGTCCTCCAACACACACACACACACTCGCTCTCAAACTTGTGGAAACAAAGCAGGTTCTCAGTTAGAAGATGACCTTCCAGGCACTCTTGGCCAAGAATGAAGGACAGAAAGAGACAGAAGTAACACGCACATTCAAACGTGTCCAGCTGCTCCCTCGGGTTGCTATTAGTTTGTAATCGTAATGAGGATGAGAGAGTTGGGGAGAGCGGCTTCAGGGCGAGCCACAGTGGAAAACCTGCAGAAATGATGTCAGAGCAATCGCGACCACCGATTGGAGTGGAGATTCCCGGCGAGAGCCTATAAAACCGGGAAAGACAACAGCAGGAACCAGCAAAGGCAGAGAACGTGAGAAATTCCAGGAACTGCACGGTGTCCATCTGTCCGTCCCTGTGTGACTGAAACCGAATCAGATTAAGGGTAAGGAGCCTTGGAGAAAGACCAACATGCATGTTCCTACAGGGCTGTGTGAGTATGTGTGGAAAGGTGAGCAGACAGGTGTATTTGAAGACGTTTGTTAGGAGTCGCAGTAGAATAATGCTGGTTAGTTGGTACAGAATCTGCTGTTTGATAAGCAACTGTGAATTTGTTTGAGCTCCAGGGTTACGGATGAACCAGTATCGGAAACATCCTGTTGATGGTGCGTTGCTGCAATAGTGACACAGAGGTGTGAAATTATGTCTGGTATCAGAGAACCGTTGAGAGTGTCTTTGAGAGAGCAAATGTGTGTGTGTGTGCAAGCAGGGTGTCCAGTGAAGTGTGTGTGGGCAATGGGAGATGGCTGTAGTTGTTTATTTTTGGGGACGGAAAATGCTAAAGTTAGCCCATGTTGCTGGACAATGCATTTCCCCAGTCGTGGGGCAGGAGAGGGGCCGCATCTGGTCCGGTGCTCAGCGCACCAATCCTCAAATGCCAAGGACGGGACACTCCGGGGTCAAATGATAGGTGGAAATGCATTACTGGGCAGTTTTTAAAGATACCTTGTGATCCTGCAAAAGTTTCTTTAAAACATTTCTAGGAAATACTGTGACAGGTGTTCATATTTGGTGAGAAAATAAGGTAAACATCTGTAAGAAAATTACAATGAACAATTAATAAAAAGGACAAAACAAATAATGTGTTGCAGAAATCATGGATTACATGATTCAAGGTCAGAATTTTGCAGATATACAACATTTACCTTTTACTTTATCTTAGATTTATTTTGTTTTTCTTATCTATCTATACTGTACAAAAATGTAATAGAAACATGTTTCACTTAAACTTCACAAACAAATTGCAAGTAACAGATTGAATTAAACATGAAATTTCAAAGTAGAAAGAAATTTTATTTTATTTCCAACTTACAACGTATTTATCTATATTAACATTTTTGCATTTAGCACACTTTTAAGCTATCTATCTATCATTAGATGTGAAGAGGTTTTTTACCAGTCACTGGATTTTCTATGTATTTCATTTATATTCTATATACATAATTAAAAAATAAATCATGTTTAAAAATAAGTGTCACAAGTATCACTAAAATGAATGTCATTTCAATAGTTGCAATGAACACATCTGCCAGCAGACGGCAGTCAAAATGAACGATTCAGTGCAGCATCATAATCTAAATAAGGTGGTTTTAGAAATCAAAAAATTAAAAGAGCTAAGACAATAGTGTTCTCATTATATATTTACTGTAAATAAATTGATCATCACTATAAAGCATTAACTCAAGTGATGCCAAACTACAGTAACCTCACGTGCAGTCCCGCCGTGAGGATGTTTTTGTGTGAGTGTGGTTAAGAGTGTGTTTTGGGGACACACAGGTAGGGGTGCAGGTCAGAGTGTGTGTTTGGGCTGAGTTCATGTGTTTGTGTAGAGGGTGTGTGTTAGAAGCATTCTCACACTCTCGCGGCTGCCGGACCGCCCAGTCAGAGTGTATTTTCACAGATGGAGTCTGGATGAATGTAAACACCGCCCTGTATCACAGTAATTCAACACGGTGCTGAAGCTGAAGTGTGTGTCACGCTCAATTGACAAAGCACTGACACAGAGACATAAAAACTGTAATCACTGTAATTATGTTGATGTATATATATGCTGCCTTTTTTAATAAATCAGCAAGGACGCGTTAAAACTGATAGTGAAGTCCTGAAAAAAGAAACTAACATACTTTCCAAAAAAAAAAAAAGGAATCAGCATATTAGAATGATTTCTGAAGGATTATTATGTGACACCTGAAGACTAGTAATGATGCTAAAAATTCAGATATACCAACAAATGAATATATTACATTTTAAAATATGTTAAAACGAAAACAGCTATTTTAAAATTGTAAAAATATTTTTTTGTATTACCGTTTACTGCAATTTCGATCAAATAAAAGCAGTTTTGTTGAGCATAAGAGACTCCAAGACCCCAAACTTGTCAATGTTTTTTTTTAAATAATTAGTTATGAACATAATAATAACAATGTTAATTGTATTGTAGATGCTGGTGTGTGTGCTGCTCTCTGGTCTGCTGACACTGACCTTGTTCCACTGCAGTGCGGAAAGTCTTCATGTACCCCAAGAAAGATCAGAGGTAAGTCCAGGTCTCGCTGATATATAAATAAATACACAAACTCTGTATGAAAGAGAGAGAGAAAATAATGTTATATTTGGCATTTTGTGAGGAAGTTCACTCTACCAGTCCTCAGAAACACAAAAACAGATTTTATGCACATAAGACTAACTGGTTCAAGTAAGAGATAAAATGTCATCTGTCTGAGTGTTCTATAAATACAGAGGGGATTCCCCTTGAGAGCCTCTGCAGGAGGCAACCTTCACCCTCTCCTTATAAACATTAGCTACCTGTCTAAGAAATTACCCAGTGGGTCACCCAGTCTGTCACACTTCCTGTTTCGTCATAGGAAATAAGATAACTTTATTATTGCATTTTAAATGTTCTTGAGTTGGTCTCTCTAAGGTGATCAAGCTGCTTTTTTTCGCAAGCCCAAGGTGGCTGACCAGATATAAGTTGCTTGATAAAGGTTGAAATCCATCAGCTAGACCCAGTGAACATGGGGCCATAAATATCTAGCTTGGTTCAATCTACCACCTTTAAACAGTGTTTTGATGATGAACTATCCATCAGAGAGAATAAAGATTTTAGCAAGACAAAAACTGGTGCAACTGATTAAGACAATTTTGCATAACACCATGCATTTCCATTTATTTCCAATCTAGTATGTGGAACCATCTGTCGTGGAGGGCCACAGTGTCCAGCGAGGCCAGCCTGAGCAGAAGACCTCAGAAGCCGTGAGTGCTAAACTCCTCCTGCACGACAAGTTGGTCCGACTGGAGAACGATGTCATTGAGACCAAGAGGAAACGCAGCTTCCCTGGATCCAACACACCTCTTGACCGCCTGTCAATCAGCACCATGGATCCCAAAAGCAACAAGCAGAAGTAAGAAACAAGAAAAAGGAAACTCTTTTCTTTTAATTTGGAAACAGAAAGAAAAATTATTCTCTTATTAGCCAGTGAAATAATGTAAATAACATGATTATTATTATACAAATATTTCATCAATAATAATATTAAATAATAATACTGCCTTCAAATTAATAATTATTAAATAAAGATTTTAATTTATAATTATTAATTAAATAATATTTTAAAAGTTGTAAAATATTTTCAAATTGATACCTTGGTTCTTTTTTAGTTGTTTTTATATGTCATATTGTCCCAACTGAATAATAGCATTGCAATTTTATTGTTAGCTCTGGCCTAAAGCCTAAAAAAACCCACAAAACACACTTTTGAATTAATGATCCTGAACAGATGATGAACAATAGGTAGCTTTGACTGGCCATGGCTCGAACATGTACAGTTTTTATTGGCTGCAGTCTGTCATGCACAGTTTGATAGCTTTGTGTGAGCCTGTTTGTGCTTTTACAGTTCACTAAGTGCAATTAATGTTTTGTCTGTAGCCCACAGTTAAAGTTACTTCTATTTCTTGGGTGGAGTCACTGTGGTGTGGATTGAGGTTTTATATGACATAATAAGAGTCTGATGCTGATATACGGGAACGGACAGTCCAACTGTGCTGATGACTGTAGCATCGGACTTCCAGTCAATGATCAAAACTGTTTTATCTCTGTAAATGATTTGATCTCCCTGCTGGATGGAACATGCAGTGTTACTCAGCATGGCCTGAGGCTCTGACAAGGCTCTATCTAAATGATCCTCAGCACTTGATAAGATCAGGACAGAAGCCAAGAACAGCAGCGAAAACACCATGCCATGCATTATCAAATCTCAACACCCGAGTCCATCTGTCATGAGCCTGATAAACACATGAAAGCTCACGAAAACCACTGCATAGTTATGTGACTGTTCAATCAACCTGATCTCACGGCAATTCGTACATATTTTACGAGGTGGCTAATTCGTACGAATTTGTACGACCTCACTCGTAC
>JAUCMR010000032.1:15047924-15064429 GCA_032357425.1 Enteromius argenteus | reverse complement strand
TACTGTCACAAGGATTCAGTGAGCGTCAAGATGCTTCTTTCCTTAATATTTCAAAGACAGCAGTTCACAAAAAATGACACAATCGCGCATTGATTTGTATTGGTGGTGTATTGGTGAGATTAACAGTTTTTAGGATAAAACCCAAAAGAAACTAATTTTTCTGCAGTGGTCTCTTATTTTTTTCCAGAGCTGTATATCTGTGGTGAGATGAAGATGGAGGAGACAGGCAGAGGGCATGAGAGAGAGACAGAGGTGTGAGAGCCCTGGGTCTGGATGAGGGACAGCAAAGACAAGACACAGCCTGCATAAACATGTCTGCTTCTGATAACGACAGAGAGATGGTACACATAGAATAATACTGACCCCACACTCATTCTCATACACAGAAACATGCAGGCAAAGAAAGAAAGAAAGTACTAAAACGATAGTGGTCAAAGTAAAAAAAAAAAAAAAGCTTTATAAATCTGTAAAAAAAAAGAAGCTAAATAATAATACCAGAGTGGGCAGAAAAGCAGAGAGAAACTGGAAAATGCATGAGGGCAATATATATATATATATATATATATATATACTGAATAACTAAATGAAAATACTAAAATATCTAATATATAACTAAAATAGCCAAATGCATAACGAAAATACGAAATTAATATGACAAACATATGTATATATATATATATATTTATATATATATATATATATATATATACAATTTATTTATTTATTTTTTTATTTTATTTTATTTTTTGCAGTTATGCCTGAGGAATGCTGAGAAATACTCTTACAAAAAGTGCTGTACCAGTACAACGGTACCATATGACGTATCAGATGGCAACTTGGTCGAAGCTGAAGTTCTTAACATAAACCACAATGCCAGGGTTTCAGGGATGACCAAGCATTGCATAACATTTGAATTCAAAAATCAAATGATAAAAATACATAAAGAAATAGATAGAAAACAAAAATAAATAAATAAATAAAAATCAAATATACTTATAATAAACATAATATTTATACAAAAACACCAAAAAAGAAGACGCTTGTTCGACCCTGATTAAAAGATTCTGCATATGGATCCACACGCCTCCGACTCATTTGCCACAGAAGACTTTGCAATTACAGGATCCAGCAGCTTTTCCAAGGGATTATTACCAGATATGGATCCAGCCGACCAGTTACTCAGCCTAAGGCAGAATCAGCTTGCAATTGAGGAGCTTGTCATTCAATTCTCCGACCTGGCTAATCGAGTACTCCTAGAGGAAGGATTTCTAAAGACTCTATTTCGATTTGGACTGAACGAACCCTTAAGATCCTGGTTACTGGAAGGGACGTTTTCCAGCAGTCTTGAGGACTTTGTGGAATATGCCCCTAAAACTGTCTGGTTCTGCCTTTACTGTGCGTTCCTCGGAGGAGGAGCGTGAATCAGACGTTCTGTCAGGGCCTGATGCCCTGGGACATGACCACAAGATGGCCGCCATGCCTCAGCCAGTCAGCGCACAAGATGGCCACCATGACTCAGCGAGAATCAGCGCACAAGATGGCCGCCATGCCTCAGCCAGAGTCAGTGCCCAAGATGGCTGCCACTCCAGAGCCCCAGCCGCTATACAAGATGGCTGCTGCCCCTGAGCCGCCCCCACACACACACACACACACACACACACACCACAGACTCTCGGACTGTTATCCAGACTACAGTACCCAGCAGCCATTGCACCATCACACCACCATTTGAACACACACACCTGCACCTCATTATCCATGGCCACACTCTCATTAACACCTGCAAATAAGCCAGATTCACACTCCGGATCACCGCAAAGTCTTGATTTGCCCTGGCCATCATTTCTGAGCGTTTCTTTCCGTGTTTGCTTTCCCGTTGCCATTTTGGACTGTTTATTCTGTTTTGATTGTTTGCTGCCAGATTGATATCTGCCTGTTTACCTCGACCTTGATTCTGTCTCATCCGCATTGCTCTGTTTGCCGGTATTCTGACCCGGCCTGTTCGATTAAAAGATTCTGGATGTGGATCCGCACGCCTCCGACTCATTTGCCACACAAAGATTTTATATAAATCTTAATATCTTCTTGAAAATGAAAAAGTATGGGGATAACTTTCATAGTTTTGCATTTGTGAATAAAATATTTGGCAAGCAAAATAATTAGATTGCAGAGAAAATAGACATTTATATATTGCTTCTCAAAATATATTGCTCAAGTTGATCTGTGAATTTGTTTTGTTTTGACGTCACTATTGAGCGCCCCTACTGGAGTCTGAAGGTGTAGATAGACTAGAAATGATTTCACACAGTCAAGTCTTATTTATTTCAAGGGAACTTCTATCTGAGGTATTATTTGTTTAAGTTCATCTAACTCATGTCTTTTGACGCAACAAAAAAATTTAAAAGACATTTCTAAACAAAGTGTTTGTCATATAATTCAGAAAAAATAAAGGTGTAATAAAATGATGAACAGTAAGATAGTGATATTTATGATGTACCGTCTGATATGCATCAGGACACAAAGCCCTTGAGCAGTTTTCTGTTGCCATGGTAACTGCAACTTCATAAATAACAGTTACGCGAAAGTTATTTAGTGAAGTCTGACTAATATTTGCAGTTATTCCCATATAATTCAAAAACAAATATGTTTAAGATATTGCATTTTTCATAATAACTCATATTGCTCTGAGATCTTCTTGTCATGGACCAGGCTAATTAAAATCTAGAGCTAGTTGAGTTTTTTTGAATAATTCAGTAATTTCTCCACTTTCTTAAATTACTTTTTCTTTTCTTCATTAAAATGATTCGTGCTCAAAAATAAATACTGGAGGATTAGCTAGTAAACTTTTTAGTAGACGCATTCTTTTATGAAACTCACCGATTTGGTTTGTGCAGGAGTAAGAAGTCCTAGCAATATCATTCCGTAAAGGGTCGCTCGCAATATTAGGCAAGAATCCATCTTCTCATCTGCACCGGACCCGCGCACAATTCTCACCGGTCCAATCGGTAACTATGTCAAACCAAGATCTCCGAATCTACCTCCGGAGACACCTGCAGGACTGCGACCATCACAGAAGTAAAACTTTTTTCTTCTGTCTATGAATCCTCAAGAATATCAAATCTCTGGGGGTTCGAGGAAGTGTGTTTGTCAGATTCTGCCGTACCTGCGTTTGTCGTTAGACAGCTCATGACGTCATGGCGAAACGCAGAGCCGCAGCGGCTAACGTTACCGGATCACTTTTGCCGACCCCTTTGCACGTTTCTGTTAACGTTGTCGGCGTGCACCTACTATGATATTGTGTTTTACGCGTTAATGTAAAGCTGCGGTGGCGCAGGAAACTACGGGAGCAGGTGAGGAGTTTTACTTTGTTTTTGTCTGCTTGTTGTATTTGGGTGTTTGATTAAATGTCTTGCACTTGTGAATGTCGTTTAAATGTTGCCTAACAGCGTGTTTTGTTTAATGCGCCTCGTCAAAGTACCCTGTTGTCAGTAGCGTATGGTCAAATGCAAAGCCATGAATTAAAGCAGTAGCAGCAGCAGTTAGAAATTAAACAGGCTGCAGGTTGAAATCATTGTACGTATAGCCTTCCTTTATCATCACCTTTCTGATGTGACAGAATTTGTACGTCTCTGGGTGAAAATATAATACTTTTAAGGCAGAAAAGCAGAAATTGATGTCTGTAACAGCTGGATTTGTGATGTTGATAAGCTGGACGTTGCATTTGCTGTATAACAGCCACAAAAGTCAGCTGCTTGTTTGAATGACAAAAGTATCATGGCTGAGCATGATACAAGTTTGCACAAAATTGGAGAGTACATAGGCCACATTTGCTACAGTTGGTACAAACACAAAGCCTATGTTCTATGTATTTATTTATTAATATTATGCATTAAGAAAATTTAGCATTTAATTTAATTTTGAAATGAAATGATACAAAAATATAGTGTAATTTTACATAGTAATTAGGCTTTTTCAAAGACGAAATGTTAAATGCATTAGTATGTTTCCATAGAAAGTGGGATGGGAAGTAGCAGCACTCTTTGTACTTGACATTATTTACAGTTTAGAGATCAGCTGTAGTTTTCAATACAAATTGAATTCGGAGCTGACAAATGTGGAAATATTATATTGACCAGTGCGATAACAGTTTGTTATTAATAATAACATTTATCATCAAATCAGGTCAGAAAGAAGTATGAGAAATGTTATGGCTTGGATGTGCAGCTGATGTCTGGAAAATTCAGCCACGTTAAAGCCCTTATAATTCTAATGATTTTAATGTCATAATATATGCACCTGTCTGTCTAGTTTGTGTGGCCATTGTCCAGGTCAGTGAGTTCACTTTAAAATCTTTGTGGTTCTTGACTTGTGTGCCATGAAAAAGAAGCCATCCGGAAAGATCAACTTTGTCCCAGCTCCATCTATTGTAGTGATTTAGCTGGTCTCTTTCATTCTCACCCCCTTTTCTCAACACATCCACTGTATTGTCAGTCAAAAGAGATATTATCTGTAACATATAAATATCTTTCTGCCTATACCTGTCAGTTACACCATTATTTGTCCATTTATTTGTGAATTTTCTGTGCATCCATCTCTTGATTTTTCTCTCAGGTGGATGAGTTGTCCGTGGGGACTTAAGGAGCCATAGCTAGGCCTACATCACTGACCACACCATTCTAAAGCAGTGGATATATATATATATATCAACAGGCAGCACATGCCCTGAGTGGTGGCTGAGATGACACGCCCCCGCCGGATGACCTCGACCAGCTTCCTTCTCTTGTAAGAGTCCCTATTGTCTTAATATTTTATTCATTTTTTGACATTTGTCATAATTCAATTAAATCAAACATATCCTAATCAGCTGATTACATCCCTGCATCTAATAACACAACTATCATCAAAACATCTTATCTTAAACACTGTTCTCAGGATTTATCTCTGCTCCTCTGATGTGAGGAGGTCACTTAGAAACTGCATAAACTATTATTTAAAAGATTAAACAACAAGTAATAATAATACTTGTATTTCTTTTTTTAAATAATGCTGGAAAAATGTATCACAGTTTCCACAAAAATATTAAACAGCGCAACTATTTTCAGCATTATTTATTAGAAATGTCTTGAGCAGCAAATCGACATTGATCATGCAGCACTGAAAGGGTTAGTTCACCCAAAACTTCTGTCATTAATTACTCACCCTTGTGTTGTTCCTTCATTCATCTTTGGAACACAAATTAATATATTTTTGATGATATCAGAGAGCCATCTGACCCTCCATAGACAGCAATACAACTGAAATTATCCCAGATCCAGAAACGTGGTAAAAACACCGGTAAAAAAGTCCATGTGACATCAGTGGCTCAACTTTAGTTTTGCAAAAGTACAAGAATACTTTTTTTTTGCGCAAAGAAAACAAAAATAACATAATAAACTCAACCATTCTTCTCCTATGACTTACGTCATCCGCCATTTTAGAGAGTATTACTCCGTAAGCGTATGCTTTCCTCTAGTAAACATGCACATGCTTTCACCCGGATGTAAACAAGGTTGTTTACTTCAAATATGTTAAAGCTTGCGTTTACGGTGCATTGAGATACTCTCTAAAATGGAGGAAGACGAAAGTCACGGGAGAAGAGGAAATTATGTTATTTTCTGCATCTGGGATCGTTTCAGTTGTATTGCTGTCTGTGGAGGGTCGGATGGCTCTCTGATATCATCAAAAATATCTTAATTTGTGATTAAGATTAACGGAGGTCTTATGGATTTGAAGCGACAGTGAGTAATTAATGACGATATTTTCATTTTTGGGTGAACTCTCCCTTGAAGACTGGGGTGATAATGATGAAAATCCAGTTTTGCCATTATGGAATTAAATTACATTTTGAAATATATTAAAATAGGAAAAAGCTTTTAAGAATTGTAAAAAAAAATAAAATAAAAAAAAGTCACAATACTACCATCTTTACTGTATTTTTGATCACATAAATGCAGCCCAAGAGACTTGTTCTTTAAAATAATATTAACAAATCTTACCCACCCCACACTTTTGGTACTGTGTATGTTCCTGAAAGAGCCACCTAACTTCTTTGTAGTTACTAACATTATGTCTCAATCATTTATTTTTCAGCAGGAGGCTTTTATTGGCACTTATGACGACACACACAGCTTTGGGGGTGAGTATTATCTTGTATTATCTTCATAAATTTGTCTTAATGGTTTCACAATGAGAGGAGATTGCTGGCCGAGTCAGTAAATGCCTTTTTCCCTACAGTACATAATTCGGATGGATGTGGTAAAAGCTGTGTTTGTATATGCTGGACATTTTATGTTTTTTAGAGTATTGCATCATTTATTTTGCGGAACATAAAACCGAGATATGTTTCAGTGTTGTTTTTTTTCTCAATGGAAGTCAGTGGTTACTAAAACTATTTAGATACCAACATTGATTTGGAGAAGAAATAAAATTATACAGGTTTTGATTTACAGGAGGGTCAGTAAACGGTGACAAAACTTTCAGGTGAACTAGCCTGTGAGAAAGGTGGTGACAATTATGAGTCAAGTCAACTGAGGGGAACCAGAAGAAAATATCAAAAGCAACAACCTGCACCGGATATAATAGCGGTGACTATGAATGTCTATTGAGATCAAAAGTACATTTGGGTTGCTGCTTTATGTAGAGCATAAGTTCATTGACAATAGAGCAATGACATATAAAGAACTGCTCAAACAGAAGTTGCTTTGAAACCAAGCAACTTTTTGTTGGTCAACAGTGAATTGCGTGACCAACTTTTACAATGGAAATTTTTGCTGTCACTGGAAACTCCCAAACGTGATTTTTATTGGAATACGAAGTGCCTAATGATCATGGAAAAAAAAAAAAAATTGGAGGAAAAACATATATTACAGTACTTTTCTCAGAAAATTATTGCATCTTCTTAAAATCTTTGCATTTTCTCACTAGTATTGCTTCCCTTGAGAAAAGTTGCATTTGCTGAAAAAAACACTGAAATGTAGTTTTTCCTCCCACCTCATATTATTTCTGTCACAAAAGTTTTGGGACTGAATGCAAAGTCTGTCAGGGGAATGCAAAAGTTTTGCTAGCAAACTCAGTTTCTCAGGGGAATGCAGCATTATTATGAATAAGTGCAAAAGGACCTGGTGGAACCTGATGGTAGTTTTGCAAGACAACACAAAAGCATTGAAATACCTTTCCATTTTATAAAAATCACCGTTCTTTCTGGGGATCTGTATTTAAACGACTAGATTTTACCAAGCAATGGTAAATGTGACCACACGTTAAGAAAGCAGCTGTTTGTGTAGAAACTGAGGCACTTCTTTAAGTCTGGCCTATTTTCTGGAGTGACCACCACTTTAGTTTGATTGTGAGATGGAAGTATTGATGAAGGGATTCAGTGCTGATGCAGAACAAGTTATCTTAACAAGTTAAGCAATGTTTTAAATGCACTCAGCTTCTGATTTCACTGGCATAGAACAACCTTTGAAGTCAAGTGTCATATGATCCAAAGGGGCTATGATGGCATAAGGGATACAGACATCTTTGAAAAAGGTTAAAGATCTTTCATCCCCAGCCACCCATGTAAAAAATATGTGTTGCTGGTGAACAGTGGTAGAGTATTGGATGGATGTTCAAATGGGAGTGATTAGTTAACACAAATGGATTCTGTTATCGTTTGTATGTTTGCTTTCCTGCCAGGTTATTGATGAGTGTGTATTGTAGTTTGCCTCGTCTGTCCATAAGGCCTCTTTCAGGCATTGTCTCTGAGCTGAGCTTGGCTGATAGAATGCAAAAGCACAGATGGATACAGAACATTACTTATGAGGGCAGATGGATGGAGATTGCCGTCATACTTTCGCTAGCACTGAACAGAGGAAGAATGAAGAGGGAATGAGAGCCAAAAAGATAGGTAGTGAGGTACAATCACTGGAGAAGATAAGCAAACCTCATCTACATCGATGCCCATCCTTGATTTGACGTAAGAGAAGAGGAATGCAGACATATTTCTAATGTAAACAAGCCAACTAAATGAGCTGTGCAAAATTCTGTGCATGGATTTGCAAAGTTTTTAAGCTTCAAAAAAGATGTGAAAGCAGCCTATTCACACAATAGCTTTTTTGTTTCCTAATAATCTTTTCTTCTGTTAACTGCTTAGACCAGGTCATTGAGTGAAAAGAACCATTGATTCTTGAATCAAGCTTCTACTTCTCCAGTGAACTCTCATGAAAGATTCACTGAAAATATATTTTTTAAAAATCAGTCAACTATTGATTGTTGAATCGAACATTACTCCCTCTCGAGGGAACTCTAATGAAAGATTCACTGAAATGATGTGACCCAAAAGAACTCTATTCTTGAATCAGACATCACTACTTCTCAAATTAACTAATAGTAATAAAAGACTAACTGAAAATATCTCTTCCAAAACCTTCCATTGAATGTCACTGTTTTTCAAATGAACTGGATGTCAGTTCTAAATTTCAGTCTTTTTCTCAGAAAAAGTTATTGAATGTAATGTAAGATAGAGTATAGACTTGGGAATATAGAGTTGTGTGGTCCACTTTCATTTTACTGAAAAGAGCCACCAGGATATTCATCTTTTTTTGTTCTGTTCAAGAAAGAAAGAAAGCCATGCAGGTTTAGAATGGCATGAGGGTGGGTCAATAATGCCAGCATTTTTAGGAAGTTAAGCAATAGTGAGAGTGTACTGATGGCACAGATGCATGTTTCTGCACAGATGATTTTGCTTAAGGCATTTTGTCTGATTCTGTGTGAAGGGGGTCAGGGCTAAGTTGTAAACCTGAACAAATGACCAGGTGTCACAAAGCAGGTGCTTCCTCACACACACGAACACACACACACACACACATGTTGGTTTTTGTGATTTATGGGGACTCTCCATAGGCGTAATGCTGAAATGCATACATTTTCACTGCATGAAGGAGTAACTTTTAACATGACGAGTTACAGTACCAGTCAAACGTTTTTCACATTTGAGTTTGTTTCATGTGAGCTTTCAAACCTTCTGATTTAAAGGTTTAAACTGCTTGGAATTAGAAAAGACAAATATAAATTGGTTTAAATAAACTGGTTTTGTTTTGTTAAACATTTGCTGACCTCTAGACAGCTCCTAATGTTCCAGTTTCCTAGTTTGGATGAATTTTGCAGCTGCAGCTGCTCCATACAGATTTTTTTAAGCTCTGTCCAAATTTTCCAACTGGAAGTAATTTGAGTTGCAGTGTGTTCACAAATTATAGCATAATTAGTTTGCCCTGTCCAATGCATAGGCCAACATTACTCGTTTAGCCCAGAGAGTTATCTGCTGTACTGTCTCTGATTGGCTGTCTGGTCAACATCCTGTCAGAGGGGCAAAATAAAGCGGGCGTACAGGTAGGGAAAAGCAGATGGATGGGGGAAGATACAGGAAGACATTTTATCACATCCAAATGTAAATCTGTACAGTTAGTTTTGTGACACCTTGAAAAGCCCAAAAAAAGACATGAAAGAATCTGTAGGTTGTATTTTAAAAAATAAAATTTTTTATGGTTTTGCTCAGTTCCAAAATACTGTTTAAAACAGTGGTGTCAAACTCGATTCATTGTTGCATAATTTGATGTTGAAGACCAAGACTTAGATAGCTTGATCCTTTAAGACAAAACCAAACTCCAACTTAACATCATTAAGTGGAATTAAGCCTGGATCAAGTGTAACACACTAACCCTAACCCTAACGTCTCAAATAATGTACGTTTTTGGTGGAGATGGGCTAATGCACAGTTCAGCTAACATGAGGGAAAGAGTGATGGAAAAAGATGGAGCAAAACAGAAAAAGTGAGGGAATAGGGGAAGCGTGTCTCTCAGTCATGCAACAACCATCGTGCCAGTTCTCTTGTACATCTGATTGACTTGGAGTGAAGCATGCAGTTATGCTCATCAGCCAGTCAGCACGCTTCATCTCAGTCCCTGATGTCATCATCCGGCACTTAAAACCATTAACGTATGTGTAGATCATAACCCCTTAAAACCATATGCTATTAAACATGTGTTGCATATGCATACTTAGTATGTAAGCAACCGTCCAGAATATTGGGGTCGTACCGTAAAAATATTAGAGCTTAATGCTTTGCTAAGGACTTCATTTGGACAACTTTAAAGGCTTTTCTCAATATTTTTTTTTTTTTGCACCCTCAGAATTTCAAATAGTAAACATCTTATTTATTTGGCTTTCAGATGCTTTAGAAATCACTTTAAAAATGTACCCTTATCCCTTTTTGTGGTCCAGGGTCATATGTGGGTTTTTTTCGAATCACTATTAAAGGAATAGTTCACCCAAAACTGAAAACACTGTCATCATCACCCTCAAGTAGTTCCAAACCTGTATGAATTTCTTTGTTCTGCCGAACACAAATGAAGATATTTTGAAGAAAGTTTGTAATCAGGCTTTTTTGGGTCCCCATTAGCTGCTTTTCCACTATCGGGCCAAATGGTTCTCTTTGCAGAACTGTTCCATTCCGCACCAATCCGAGCTGGCCGATACAGTTATATTTTCGTTTTCCACTGTGGGGCTGATGACAGATCTCTTTGGACCGCAATTCAAATGTGTCAGTCATTGCCGTGGTAACACAAATATTTACATATGATATAAAGTGTAAATAATCACCACGTTATGGAGGATGATCAGAAATTTCTTTAGATTTGTGTTTACATTGCTCAAAGTAGCAAGCTTAGCAAGCTACGGAGAAACTAGCAGCCACGCAACAGACAAGTGACAGATCCTGATTGGTGACGTCATGTACACGCACTCTATCAGCACGGTTCAGCACGTAGGTTGTCTAACCGTGCTAAGAATTCCGGGCTGAGAGCGGTTTGTAATTGTGCTGCACCGTACCAGGCTCACGTGGGAACACAACTGGAACCGTACCTGACAGTTAGAACCATTCGGCCCGATAGTGGAAAAGCAGCTGTTGACTTCCATAGTAGGGAAAAAAAAAATACTATGGAAGTCAGTGGTGACCCAAAACAGCCTGGTTACAAACTTTTTTTTTTTTAAATATCTTCCTTTGTGTTTGGCAGAAAAAAGAAATTCATACAGGTTTGGAACTACTTGAGGGTGAGTAAAGGATGTCAGAATTTTCATTTTTGGGTGAACTATTCCATTAACTGACCCTTCTTTTTTTGGCACAGTTTAAGAATAGAATTACTTTGTAAAATATTATATACCTTTGCACAAGTGTGCATGAGTGCATGAATTTGCGGCATGCATAATCATTGTGTGTCCTTCAGGCTTCCATTTGTCTGTGCAGTTAGAGATTGTCCTTTTACCCTTTTAAATTATGTTACTTCTGGTACATTTTAACATGCTCTGTGTCCTTGCCAAAATGTGAAAGAGTTGTTTGTTGTTTAGCCTGGTTAAAATGTGCCGGTTTTCCAGGAGCTCTGAATTGAAAGCATCCAGAAGGAAATATTTTAACTGTGACTTAACATTTGTTTTGTTCAAAGCACCTCACAGATGAATAAAAAAATAATAAAGCGATTTTCAACGAAGCAATAGCATAAAAAGTACTGACAGTAAAAAGTTTCAAACATTTTGTAGAATAGGACAGGTGAGTACAGGCATGGGTTTAAGAAATGTTGAAAGTATAGAAGATGCGACCTGTCCATTAACCAATACGCCCATATGAGTCGTTGTCCAAATCCCTAAAATACGTCCTGTCAGAGTCTATTCTACAATTGTGCCCCGATTGGCAACATGACATTTTCATATTAATGTTTTGCTCTCTTTCTTCTTTGTCATAGTTCAGGTTTTGTGTAGCTCTGTTGGTAGCACATTGCGTTATATGATATGTAATCATGTGATCATGCAATTATGAATTCGATCCCAGAGAAAGCACATGCTCATAAAATGTATATGCATTATAAATCATGATTTTTCATGATTTCTGTAAGGGGTAGGTTTAGGAGTGGGTTAGTTGTGGTTATTCTTACGAATTACATTTAAATTACTTGTAAAGGCTGCTCTCTCTTTTTCTGCTGTGCTAGTAATAAATGTAAAATACTTAGCTAACAGTGTGTCCTGTGGATCACCTTATGATGCACCTTATGCATCTTCATGTGTCTTTATTTTGGTTAGGTTCAGATTCCTCTGCAGTTGCTGTATGTTGTAAATAAAAAAAAAACACTAAATATCCATTCATGTCATGCAACAGGCAAGCAGTAATAATAGGCTTTTATCAGCCAAAATGCAGATTTGTCATGCGACAACGTCTTGAGCAAATGAGATAAAAAGCCATTAGGAAGTTTGATTTTATTTATTAATTTATTTACAATAAATAACAGTACAATATTTAAGTAACTACGTTATGTGCATGTTTATTTTTGAGTTGAAAACATTATTAATTAACAAATATTTAGTAAAATCTTCCTAAATATGATTAAAATAGTCAATGTGACAACCGTAGTTCAAGCATAATTTTTGAAGCTACAAGAATACATTTTGTGTGCAAAGAAAACTAAAATAATGAACTGGTACAAGGAAGAACTTATGGAAGAGATGCATTGTTGCATAAAGCAAGGGACTGAGCTGTCCATTGCTGTACATTGGAAAGATCATTCAACCACAGGGGCACAGTGAATGTGAAAGTTCATCACATGTTCATTTGAGATGTGTGTCTATGTTCAGACACTGCGCAAAAAGTGCTTTGTAAAAGAATGGCGTCTGATTGCAAGTACGGTTTATCACTCTCTCTCTTCCTCTCTTTACGTGGTTGACTACCTCCAAACAGACAAAACACATCTGACCAAAACTTCCTCTCTCCCACTTGTACTTAACGCGATCGCATATTTCAGTCTGTGCCTCCTATCTGCCTTTTCTTGTCTTGTGTCTCTTTCTCCATCTCTTTTATTATCTTTGTGTTGACATTCCTGCTATTGTGCTTGTTAAGTCACGTGCATGTCTGTGGATCTCTCGTGACCTCAATATCAAACATCTAGTCTAGTTTGTCATAGACTGTGCAAAGAATAGAAGTATATTGTCAAAAACCCTGGAGTAGACGAGACAAGCATCACATGTACTGATACCTATCAAAAACATGGCAATTTGTTTTAAAATAAATTTTAAAATAAAATTAAAAATACATTTATTACTGTATTTAATTTTTTTTTTTGGATTTAGTGTTGCAAATGTTGAAAATTGATTGATTTTTATATATGTGACCCTGGGCTTAAGTAGCATGGGTATATAGTCAAAAATACATTGTATGGGTCAAAATGATCGATTATTTTCTTTTTTGCCAAAATATTAAATAAAGATCATGTTCCATGAAGATATTTTGCATATTTCCTACCATAAATATATAACCTAATTTTTGCTTACTAAAATGCATTGCTAGAACTTCATTTGGACCACTTTAAATTTAAACAGATTCCAGATTTTCAAATAGTTGTATCTTATCTACCAAATATTATCCTATCCTAACAAACTGTACATCAATAGAAAGCTGATTTACTTTATTTATTATCTTACTTTTATTATTCTATTACTATTATTTACTTGAATGTTGAATTCTAAAGCTTTAAAATATTGATTAATTAGTTTCCATCCTGAATGCCTTCTGTATATAAGCCTATGTGTGTTTCACTCCATTCATGGAACTATATTTCTTTGTTTTAGGGAGACAAGACAGAAAGGTGTGATGGTCGAGACTGCACCATCTGCCAGTGTTTCCCCCCCAAAGGAGAGAGGGTAAGTCCATTACATCATTATGACTTTGTGAACAGTACGATATCATTAGCCGCGTTTCCATTACAGATTAGCGCAATATTGCGAAATGACAGCGTTTCCATTAACCAACGTATTGTGGCTAAAACGTAAACTGTTGCCTCTCGCAATAAGTCATAGCAACGAATTTTGGCGAGATTTGACGAGTTTTGGATGCATTTATACAAAGGAAGCGCATGCATCTATCTTTACAGAAGCAGCACAGAGAGATACTTCAGAAATGTGCGCGGCGAGGCTGGAACAAACAAAAGCAGCTTCACTGACTGTATCAGAGCTGAGTTTAAACTGTCTACGCATTAATGGCAGGGAAAGCCCCTTATACTGGTGTGTGTGTGTGTGGTGAAATGAGAAGTCTTCCCCTAGCTGTTGCATGAGCTCTTAATCTCATTAACTAAGTCTCACTGTAATCATATGTATTCTGTTTTGGCCCAACATTTAGTTGATGTTCACTCGAACTTGCACTGGCACACTGACCCAGTTTCATGCCAGTCCTACATGCTTGTTCATGTCTGTACCTGAGCAGCTCCATCCAGGTGTTGGCATAATGCAGTTCTTGGCGTGTTCTTAGAAGAGGAAAAAAAGATTAAATGGTGTTAATGAGTATTTCAGAGGCACGAATGCTTCACTTCGATTAAGCACAGTTTTACAATGGAATGTTACTGGGTGTGTACCTTGTGTGTCTTTATTTGTGTGTGTGTGTGTGTGTCAGGTGTGCAGTTTTCAGCAGTGTTATTATGCTGTCAGTTTTGTATGTTGGCACCCCAACATCCTCCCCCTCTGTACAAAAATAACTGAAGAAATGACAAAGAACAAATAACATCTTTTGATTGGCTGTTTTTTTTTAGGTTTATTTACTTTTATTTATTTATTTATTCATATATATATATATATATATATATATATATATATATATTATGCTCACCAAAGCTGCATTTGTTTGATAAAAATACAATACTGTTGAATATCAATGCAATATCAATAAAATAATAGTTTTCTATAATATAAATACAAAATGTATCATCATCATCATTTATTCCTGTGATGCAAAGCTACATTTTTAGCGTCATTTCTCCAATCTTCAGTGTCAAATGATCCTTCTGAAGTTATTCTAATATGTTGATTTTCTGCTAAAGAAATATTTCTTATTATCAATGTTGAAAAAAGTCAATGTTTTAAAGATCCTTTAATAAATAAAACATTCAGAACAACTGTGTTTATTTCAAATATAATTTTTGTAACATTATAATAGTGTTAATTGTCACTTTTGTATAATTTAATGTGTCCTTGCTAAATAAAAATATGAATGTCTTTCAAAAAAAAAAAAAATCTTACTGACCCGACTTCTAATACATCTGTTTTGGGAAGTACTCTTTCCTCTTTTTTTTTTTTCTCTTCATATTTTTTTATCTTGCAATAGGACAATAGTATGTGAAGAATGGAAAAAGCCAAAGTGAATGTAATGCATATTTAAGATGGAACCTGAAAGAAAACAATTAGAAAAGTATGTAAGGTTGTGTGGATTTGTGTGACAGAGAGAGAGTGAGTGTGTCCTTGCAGAAGGTTCTTAAGTCAAAATAATAATAGTCTTTAGTACAAGAGCGACAAATTTACGGCATCCTCGTAAAGCCCAGCGCCCCAATTACAGTTAGGAGCCCAGTTACAAGAGTGTGCACAGCTGCTTATACTGTAGCACACACACTAACAGCTGAATTCTCTGAATCATATTTCTCATAACTGTCATTTTTGTCTTTTTTTGAACAGATCAGACTCTGTTGAAAGGAATTTGAACAGTCTTTGTTCATGCTAATTTGTATACAAACACACACATACACCAGTTATACCAGAGATAATGAATACTTCAGTTGTTGTTATCAAAGTGCAGTCATTGGAGGACTGGAACCATCCCAGAAATCCCTGGAATGAGTGGGATTAGGATAAGTTAATGAAAAACCAAGTCATCTGCTGTGAAAATAACACACATACATACTTCAGTGCAGACACACACACACACACACACACAAATACAACAAAATGTGAACACAGTTTTCAGCCATTCCCTTTTGAATGATCTCCCTGTTACCTTTTGATAGTACTTTAAAGAATATTATGGTACATGTCCATCAAAACTGGATCATATATGCTAAGAATCATCCAAAAACACAAAAACAAACGCTGAAACTTTTTTTTTTTCCCTTTTTTTGGAAGGACATATTGGTATATAGTATGCATACTATTTCTGCATTATGTAGCATGAGTAACAGTAGGTAGTGAGAACAGTAAAATAGTTTGTCTAGAAAAAGTAATCAAATAGTAAGTCATATTCAACAAAATATTTTACACATTAGCCTCAATACGTTTTAGGGGTGTGACGGTACACATATTCGTACTGAACCGTTTTGGTACGGGTCTTTTGGTTCAGTATGCATGTGCAGTATACCGAATGAATACAGTATCTTTACTGTAAAGACATGACACAATATGTTACAAAATTTGTATTTCAGATAAATGCTTTTCTTTTGAATTCTCTATTTAAAAACCCATAGTTTCTTAATAATATTAAGCAGCAAATTGGCATATTTAAATGTGAAATATTACAATTATTAATGCATTTATAATTATAATATACACTGCTCAAAAAAATAAAGGGAACACTAAAATAACACATCCTAGATCTGAATGAATGAACTATTCTTATTAAATACTTTGTTCTT
>JAUCMR010000032.1:15027456-15047582 GCA_032357425.1 Enteromius argenteus | reverse complement strand
CACTGCCAAACCGGTCATGCTGGAGGATGTTGCAGGCAGCAGAACGTTCTCCACGGCGTCTCCAGACTCTGTCACGTGTGTCACATGTGCTCAGTGTGAACCTGCTTTTATCTGTGAAGAGCACAGGGCGCCAGTGGCGAATTTGCCAATCTTGGTGTTCTCTGGCAAGTGCCAAACATCCTGCACGGTGTTGGGGTGTAAGCACAACCCCCACCTGTGGACGTCATACTACCCTTATGGAGTCTGTTTCTGACCGTTTGAGCAGACACATACAAATTTTACCATGACATGCTACTTAATGTTTTACATTCTATTTTTAATAAGAATCCAGTATGTGATAAATTAGTGTTCCATTCTGACATACTGTGAGTCCTAGTAAAATAGTAACCAGTAATTTGCCTACAATAATAACCTATAACAAGGGACCCAGACTGCCTGTGTGTGTGTCCTGTGCTGTATTATGTTGTCTCTCATGTCTTGGTTCTGTTGTTCCAATATGAGGACAGAAGTCTCAGGTCTCATGCCTCAGGCCACATGTCTGCTAGTCTAGTCTTTGACCCCTGAACTAGTAAGGCACAACTCAGCGCCTGTGCATTAGTGTGTGTGTGTGAGTAAAACACTTTTTCTGGTTCCCATAATCACAGAGTCTGTAGGCTTTGAGCTGCTAACATCTAGTACTTTCTCTAATGAAAGGTGTGATGGTGTGTGTGTGTGTACTTGCGTGTGCCTGTGGGTGTGCAGTGTGTTTTTAGTGTAAATAATAATACTGTCCATCATGACGCCTATCTTTCTTTCAGAGTTCACTGCTGGGACACAGCACATAGGTGCTAAATTAGGGTGACCATATGTCATTTTTACAAGTACTGGCCGGGATTTCTAAATTGCCTAAATATCTTTTGTTTTCATAATTTCTGAAGTTAATGATTAAAATGTAGTTTGGCCAATAGAGTGCACCCATTGTAGAAATCGGAACATCAATTGGAACATATGAGAAGGTAGGATCTACAGAGAATGGTCAAAGCAATGCAAATAAGCACACATACTGTACTATATAATGTATGAGGACTGTAGGGAGCTTTTCAATAGGACAACAAAGACAAAACCTGGACATTTTAGGTAATTTAGAAATTCTGGCCAGGACATCAGCTAAGAAAGTCATGCACTTGTGTGTCACGAGTGTTGGTCTAGCGGAAATCTTAAGAAGGAGATTATGAGAGGGTTTTGAGGACATTTGCATGGCTGTCGTTAGAACTGTGGAATGTTTGCATGAGAAGGATTAATGAGTCTTGCAAACGCAGGTATTAGCTACATCTCTTTTGACCTTGCGTCTTCAAATAAATGCTTGTTTATTCAAGTGTGTTCACTAGAAATATCCCCCTTTTTTTTATTATGAGGTGACATAAATCAGATGTTTTTGCATTTACACTTGTGCATTTTGCTGACCCTTTTTATTATTGTTTTTATCAGTTCACAAACTTGGTGTTGCTTGCTCTAGTCCATATAGCAAGCAGTGTTATTTTAGTAACATGGTTATACTGTTACATTTTGTGTTAAAGGGTTCAAATTTTGTCATTAATCAGTTACCCTCATGTCGTTCCAAACCCATAAAAGCTTTGTTCATCTTTGGAACGCAAATTAAGATATTTTGGATGAAAACAGTGAGGCTTGTGACTGTCCCATTTAAAAGCATGAAAGGCATCAAAAATTTTTTTGAAGCAACGAGAATTCTCTTTCATATGCCTTTCATTTTGTGGGCGTTGACAGTGTTAATTCTTTGGCAATCAATCAGACAGTCACAAACCTACCGATTTTCAGCCAAAATATCTTAAATTGTGTTCTGAAGACAAGCAAAGTTTAAAGTTAAAGGAAAATGCCACCGTTTTTCCATATTCCACTAGGTTCTTCCCTCATGTTGGAAGAGTTGATACATACCTCTCCCATCTTAGTGCATGCACTTACTCGCTCTAGCACACAGCACCATGTATGGCGGAAGAGCACTTCGCATCACTTCGACGCAGTAATATAATCACTCCTGAAAACTCTCCCTCTCACTTTCGTCAGTAAAACCAAGGAGTGAGGATATTACTGTGCCGAGGTGGAAGTGCTGTGAAGTGCTCTTCCGCCATACATTATAGTTATCTTTTTTATCCGCTTAAAAAATTTACACGTTTTATTTTGTCACCATACTTATTCGTGTAACTGGTCGTGTAACCGTCTTTAAATAGGGAAAACGCGGAAGTGTTTGGTGGCTGTTTGGATGCTAAGGAATTAATGGAGCTAAGCTAAGTGCTAACATAGTGGCGCCTCGTGCTAGAGCGATTAAGTGCATGCACTGAGATGGGAGAGATATGTATTAACTCATCTTATTTGAGGGAAGGACATGGCAAAAAACGATGGTGTTTCCCTTTAAATTCAAATATTTGGATGGATACACAGCCATCATCACATGGTGCAGCCAATCGGATCTTTTTGTATCAGCGGCCAATGTGCTTGCTACTCAACATTCAAATACTTAGCTAGTGCTTACTGTTGAAGTTGCAGTGTGCTTCAGAAACCCTCCACCTTCCCCAACTCCACCTGCATAGACCTACTACAGGGTGTTCATACATGCTATTTGGGGGTTATTTCGTGTTATATGTGCAACAGCAGTATTTTTTACATGCTCACAGCAGCATGTTGTGGATGTATTGGCAGTAGCAAGTCTTGGCACTTGATCTGCTGCAGCAACGTAGTGAATTTATCCGCCAAGACCAAACCCATTAACATTGTCATGTACATTACCATGCCAATCCCTCAGAGAGCTGTTATGACAGAAATTACGTTTTTTATTTATTTTTATTTTTCACAAGTTCATGTCTTTTCTGTTCCCTGATAGCCACTTGTTAGCATTCCTTTGATGCATACAGCAGTTTCAAAGAAACAATGTATAACTGTATTGCATGATCAAAATAATAAAGTCTCTTTAATTAATGTTAGCTTTTCACTAATAAATCCGAAACTACTGTAATTAAAAACCCATAACTTCAACATGCTAATTTACTTCAGTTTTTTAACACAAGAACTCGAACAGCTCTATTGATTTTCAAATGTGGTTTACTTGTCAATACATGTCTATATGGTTCAAGAGTCGTGTGTTGGTGTGGACAGCTGTACTTTGCTGTGCAAGCCATAATTGTAAACCAGAGGTGTACGGATGTGTGTGTGTGTTGCTGAGGGAATTTATTGGGTCTTTAGTAATTATCACAGTCACTGCCTTCACTGAAAGACTGTGAACATCCTCGACACACACTGATCTACCTCTGTCACAACCACTGAGTGCATGCTGCTTAACACACACTCTCTCATACTTGTTTCACATCACAAAGTCAAGTAGAATATCTTTTTTGTTTAGTTGCTAAATGTAAAAGTTATGTGAAGATAAATATTGCAGCTATATACACTGTTGTTCAAAATTTTTATTTTAATTTTGTAAAGAAAACTTTACATTAATATTATAAATGTCTTTATGATCACGTTTAAATAATACTACTTATTAAAAATATGTTAATGTTACTGAACCAAAACTTTTGAACAGTAGTGTGCATATGAGCAACGTTTTGAGCAAACACACACACACACTCTTTAGTCTGTAGTTTTTTACTCATTGACTTATCCTGTCAGTGCTCTGCTATTGTGTCTGATCAAAGTCAAATCTAATATGTCACAGGTTAAAGAATTTATTAAAAAAAAAACATGCCTGTGTGTTTGCATAAATTAAGTAAGAAACCTTTTGGCTTTGTCAGCTCAAGATAGTGACCAGAGGAAGAGATTGGTATTTTAATTAAAAGTGCTCTAAAACTGTCACAAACCAGCTGTGGAAAGAACCTGTAATTAACATGATTCTTTCCTCCCATTTAGGGAGGCTGTTCAGCAGTGTGAGCTTGAAGAGAGGATGTGTGTGCACATGGACTGCTTTTAGTCAAATATTTCACGTTTGCCACTGTACTTTTTTGAGGATTTTTGCTGTGTGTGTATAAACACTGCCAAATCCCTGTGTTCCACTGCTGTTTCCAACTGTGTTTGTGTGTGTGTGTGTGTTTGTGTGTGCTCTTAGTTCCTGTCAGTGTGTTGTTTCTGTCAGAGCTCCTTTAGATAGTCAGTCAGTCACTCATGAAATTCACTAATTCATTCTCAGGCAAGTGTTTTTTTTTTCCTTCGTTTCATCCACTTATTGCATTCGCATTTACGTTTAGTCATGTTGCATATGCTTTTATACAAAGTGACTTAAAAATGAGGACAATGAAAGCAATCAAAATCAACAAAAGAACAATGATATGCAAGTGCTATGACAAGTCTCAGCTATAACGTAGTACATTTAGCAAAGGTTTTTTAAAAATATGTAATAAAAGGAAAACAGATAATTATATTTATTTTTGTAGCTTTAATCAGATTACGATACAGTTTGTTTTTATATGGTACATGCAAATATTTACAGAAAGTATATATTATAAACATCACAGTTGCACACCAATCACATTTAGAGCACTAAAGAAAGCACTTAACTTCACTGATGAATCACTCTCAAACAATATGAGAGAACTTAACTTCAGTGACCAATCACACTCAAGCCATCTGGTGACACACAACAGTAGTGCTGTGCATGTAATATGTTCTTGATGTTTTGTCACACCCTTGTGGTGACTTTGTAAAAACACACTAACTATCTGTTTGATTTTATTATGGTTTTGAAATAAGTCTTTCATGTTCATCAGTGCTGTGTGGCTGTAATCTTGTGAAATATTACTTATATTTTAAAAAGTTATTTTATTCTCTCTTTAGTCTTTAAGTGTCATGCAATCTTTCAGAAATATTTTAGTCTAATATACTGATTTGCCTCAAACATTTCTTATTGTTTTCAGAGCTAAAACTTAATTTTATTAATATTGCTTAATTGTTGCTTAATATTTTTGTAAAGACTCTTGCACATTTAGCCTATGCTACGTTTGGAACAATTGGTAACACTTTACTTAAAGGGGTGTACTCAAGACTGACATGACACATTCATAATCATGACATGACATACATCATGAATATGAAGGATGTTTTATGCATGTTTATGACAATTGTTATTAAGTGTCATTCACTCAGTTATGTCATTTTTAATGCAAAGATGACATTGTTTGAGATGCCTTTGTTATGACAACTTGACATAAACCAACACAACATAACCTATCAGTGTCTATGTGATGACAGCTTGACACTACCAAGAAAACATAAAATAAATTAAACAAATAAATAAAATAATAATATAATAAAATAATAATAATTAAAATAAATATTGTCATAAAATAATTTGACAGAATTTTAACACTTAATGACATTTTAATGGCAAATTCAATTTGTATCACTGAATAAAAGTAGTGAAAAATGTTCATGACACAATTGAATATACCTAAACCCACCCTTCTCCACCCCTAAACCTAACAATCTCCGCCCCCTAGATGTGGACCCAACCACAACCCCCTGGATCTTGTGTGCTGCAGCGAGCTCTAATTGCATGACAGACACTGACAGGTTATGTTGTCTTGGTAATGTCAAATTGTTATGACAAAGGCATCTCAAAAAATGGCCTCTTTGCATTAAAAATGACATAACTGAGCGACTGATATTTAATGACAGTTGTCATAAACGTGCAGAGTGTGCACTTTTAGTTCAGATTCATTATATAACTGTAACTTGAATATGTTTTGGTCAGCAGCTAAAATAATAAAAAAAGGTGCATGTGTCCAGATATATATATATATATGGACCTAAATTAATTTTTGTGTCTGTGTGTCATTTATGGGTAAAAATAAAGGTACAAACTTGCTTTTTTTCCTTACCACTTTTAGTATGTAGATTTGCAGGGAGTGTTACCATAATATTGTATTAATATTTTGCTGTTCTTTGTTTCCAGGGGAATCCTGGTGCGTTAGGTCGGCAGGGTCAACAGGGGCTTCCGGGTTTGCCTGGCCCCTATGGATTTCAAGGCGAAAAGGGTCAACGTGGACCCATAGGATTGCCTGGGATCTCTGGCCCGAAAGGAGACGAAGTAAATATGAAATACACACTCACCCACACACAATTTTAGAAAACTGAATACAAGGGCTTTTATTCTTTTGCATTCTTTTGTATTAGGGCTCTCAAGGAGATAATGGCTACACTGGATTAGACGGAGTGCCTGTAAGTGACAATCTTCAGTTTGAAATATTCAACAAGAGAAATGCTATGTGACAATGAATCAGTATACTAGATAGCATGTGTGAGTTATTGTATTATATAATATTCATGTTCCAGGGTCATCCAGGACCTGGTGGTCTTCCTGGGCTTCCAGGAAAGGATGGCTGTAATGGAACCAGAGGGCAGCGTGGTTTGAATGGTGAGATAGGACGACCTGGCTTCCCAGGACCCATGGTATGAGAGATGTTACAATCATTTTTTTTGTTTTTGTACACAATGAATCTACATATTCCTTTTTTTTAGCATCTGTAATGTATTTTTCATGTTGACTGTGTTCATTGAGTGTGTTCGTTCCCCCAGTAAATCCATGATTCACGTCCATGATTCTTTTCTCTTTTTTTTTCTTATTTCAGGGACTACCAGGGTTAAAAGGAGAAAAAGGAGACCCATCCACAAGGATAAGGTTCCTTCCTGGAATACGAGTATGTATAATTCCAAACATTCTATTTATGTGTTTATATTTTATTACTTTGACTGCATACATTCCAGAGGGTAAGTAGTGTTGTGTCATATAAAAGCAAATAAAGCTGATTTCTTAAATTGCTTTATTTCTATTATGCTTATTCACAGGGTGTCGATGGACAACCTGGACTACCAGGACCAGAAGTATGTACTAAGTGCAGAAAAAACTGTCCTTGTATAAGCTATAATGTATTACTTCAGTGCAGTTTTATTTATTAGTTAGGTTTGTTTTGTTTGTGTGTGTCTGTTTGAATGTGCACACAGGGGCTAAAAGGACTCTTTGGCCCACAAGGTCCACCAGGACGAATGGGATCTGATGGATGTACGGTGAGAAAAGCATTTACTCTTCAAATAGCACCATTTTTGATTCATCCAAACTATTATTATGTATGTTTTTGTTTTTGTGTTTTTTGTTTGTTTTTGTTTTTTGAGCAAAATTACCTTTACAAAAAAAGATTATTTACGTTTTTGTTTTAATTATTCTAGGGCTTTCAAGGATTACCAGGAGAAAGAGGCCTGCCGGTGAGTTATGCAAGTGCATGCCTATGAAACTGAAGATTCACTGAGAAGTTTCTTTATCTGAAGTTTTTAGCTCAGATTTGAAAACCTGAAAATCTTTGTTTTGAGGGCAGCAGCCCTAGATTTCTAACATCTTTCATTTAACGTTCACGTCCTCTTGTTCTTCTGTTGCATGTGCATAATATGAAGCTGTTTTGGTTATTTTAAATGAATGATACTTTGTTCTGTTTGTCCGTAGGGAGACTCAGGAAGATCACTGCCTGGACCAAAAGGAGATGAGGTAAATAACACACATGGCAGTGCTGGCTTTCTATTATACTTGAATTTGTGTTTAACATCATCTTGATTCTCTTACAGGGAGAACAGGGAGAACAGGGGGAACCAGGTCCTTTTGAATATGTGGAACCCAACCCAGAAGATTATGTAAAAGGCGAAAAGGTAAAACATCCATAACATGAAACAAGTTTTCAGCTGTTGAGACTTCCCAGGAGAAAATGATGGTGGAATTTCATACCTTTTTTTGTAGGGGAGGAAAGGTCAGAAAGGATTTTGTGGACCCCGTGGCCCAGATGTGAGTATTGCTGCATATTTATTTGAATGTATTAGTTCTAATTAGGGATGCACCAGTTGACCAGCCATAAATCAAAACCGGACAGTTTTTACTTAGATCAGCAACCGTTTTTTCGTCTTTTTTTTAGGTTGATTATTCCGGAAGTGTACCCGCACATGTGCACTACATTAGTGAACATGTCATTTGTGCATAACAAACAGAAAAACATATACCAAGAAGCGAACAGCCATTGGTCCACTGGCTCACAAATAAGAGACGCTTTTTCACGCATACTAAAGCGTATCTGTCTGCACCCTGCACAGGCGACAGTGAACTTTTGTTTAGCGCAGCTTATCACGTGTTGGATGAGAAACGAGTAACCTGTGACAAAGCTGAAATGTTTTTAATTTTGGTCAAGAACTTGGATGCAGAAGTAAATGTCAGTTCTGTACAGGATTATATTTATTTTACCTTAAAATTACATTGACTTTAAAAAGCACCTGCTGTAGCTTCTTTGTTTAACTCACTGCACTAAACATTATTTGATTTAACATTTTGGAATAATTTATTTATAGCTTATTTTGGTTTTATTTAGTTTCACTGGTAAAGACCTTTTTTCTTTACACCAAATTTAAAAAAGAAAACAAATGCTAAATGCTGATTAAGTAACATCTTTGTATGGACTGTTGAATGTGTGTCGATTGTGTAGTTTGGATTGTAACTATGCAGTTGTTGCCTTTCATTTCACAAGGTTACAGTTCATGTTTTCATTTAAGAAGATTTTTATGTAGTCTGTGTTAGCTGAAGCGCATTAATGTGGTTTTACATTCATTTTTGTGTTTCTCAGGGTCTTGAAGGGCCTCCAGCAGAAAAAGGAGAGAAAGGCATAATCGGTTTACCTGGTCAAAGAGTAAGATTATTCACTAGTTTCTATATCAGTTAATCCACTACAAACCAACACCACATTCTAGCCGAACATAACACGTCAAACCAACCAATCAAAACATTCCAGACTAACCAATTAAAGTATCAGGATTAAGCATCAAATCCTTTTTACATACTTAGATTGTGCTAAAAAAAAATTATTTAATAACCAAAACTCTTACCTTCATCCTTTGTTCACTTTTTCAGTTATATATGTTGTTGAATTTTTTAAACAATAGGGCTTGCCTGGATATCCAGGAAGAAATGGCTTTCCAGGACTTAAGGTACACTTATTAATCATTCATAATTTACTATTAATAATGATTTATTTATTTTGAAATGATAGGTTTGTTGAATTATGCTGTTTGTCACTTCTGATGTTTTTTTTACGTATACAGGGGGCACTTGGAGATAATGGTCTCCCTGGTCTATATGGCAACCCAGGGCCAAAGGTCAGATGCGCATTCTGATTAGATATTATATAAAAGAAATTGATTTAGTTACTTGCAGTTACCTACTTGTGGTATATTGTCATTTGTTTGCTGACGCTGCTGTGAATGTGTAACAGGGATACCCAGGAGACCGTGGACCTCAAGGAGAAGATAAGGTCCATTACAACAACATGATAGGTAATAGAGTTAACACTAGATCAAACACAAAGACATGTACTGTCTGTGGTGATGTACAGTATTTACCATGAAGATTTTGTCACTTTATTTCTTAAAGGGTTACTCCACCCCAAAATGAAACATTTGTCATTAATCACTTACCCCCATGTCGTCCAAATCCAGAAAAGCTTTGTTTATCTTCGGAACAATGTTTTGGTGCAGAAAAGCATGAAAGGCGTCACTTGAATGCTCCATCTGCCTTCAGTGGTTAAACCGTAATATTATGGAGCTACGTGAATACTTTTTGTATGGAAAGAAAACAAAAATAATGATTATATTTAATGATTTAGCACTGCAATGTCACTGTAGCGCCATTTTGGACATATTATTACGGTTGAAACACTAAAGGCAGATTAAAGTGACGTCTTTCATAATGTTCAGCGCCAAGACAGTGGTCATTGTTTTGCAGTCAATGGGACAGTCACAAGCCTCCCGATTTTGTTCCGAAGACAAACTTTTACAGGTTTCGAATGACATGGTGGTAAGTGATTACTGACCAATTTTTTTTATTATTTTGGGGTGGAGTAACCCTTTAAATAAATTAGTAAGCCACAATTCTTCATATTGAGAGTTTCAGATGAGGTGGATCTGTTTTGAGAGTTTTCAGTGTATCATTGTTTTAATATATCAAATGTATAATTTACAATTAAAATAAAAAGTAAATATGATATTTAATTAAAAAAGATTTTAATATTGTGCATTATAAAATCTTCTGATTTTTTTTTTTTATGTGTGTTCTAGGACAGCCTGGAGATAGTGGGTCTCCTGGTGTTGCCGGACCTCCTGGAGATAGAGGGCCGATGGGTATACCTGGACCCCTTGGTAATCCAGGACCATCTATAAGAGGTCTGAATTATCTTAAATGTCATATTAGTAAGGTATTTATATAATTATATGTCTCCATGTGTGTTTTTCTTTCTGTTCTTGATTTTCTTTCTAACTCTGCTCTGCTTTTAGGTTCAGTGGGTGAATCTGGTTTGCCGGGTCTTAATGGACTCACGGGAGAAAAAGGTGACCCAGGAAGAATATACAGGCCAAACTTAAACTATGGTAATATTTCACATTTTTTATGTCTTTCTTTTTTTTTTTTTTTTTTAAGTCTCAAAGTATTTTCAGTAAGTATTTTCCTAGACATTATAATAATATTTAAAACCATTGTATTGTTTGTGTTTGTGGCATACATTGTTGTATGAATATATTGGTTCATATATAATTAAATAAATAAGTAAATATATAATTGGTCCTGTGTGCTGATTTTCTGCTCAAGAAGCCAATTTGTTATACATTTATTTTAGGATTCTTTGATGAATAGAAAGTTCAGAGAGCAGCATTTATTTAAAAATTTGAATAGAAATGTCTATTCTGAGGCCTTTAATCCACTTCATACATCATTTCTTATAAATAGAAAATAATAATAAAAAAAAAAAAACCTTCAATTAAAACATTCATTTAAAATGTCAAAAACGAGAGCGAAGAGTAGATTTTGATTTTTATTTTTTCTACTTTGGTATATAGTTTGGTAACATATAATCGTTCTTCCCTAGGGGAACCTGGAAAACGTGGAAATCCTGGACCCAAAGGACAGAAAGGAAGTCCTGGCAATCCTGGTGAGTGGATGTGGATTTTTCCCTTCTCAAATTGTTACACTTTCTATTGTCTGTCTTAACCAGCCCTGACAAACTGATGTGATTGAGTCACATCAAACTCTCTGCACATACTTGTAATGTATGTTAGGGAGAGGCAAGAAATGAAAACCATTAGTCTTTATAATTAGAAATTTGAGATCATGTAAGTGTTTACTTGGTTGCAATAATGCTTTTGTTTATTGATTATAGTGCATTTTTGCATAATTGCCTATTGTCATTGAGATGTCTTTTGTCATTTTTTAATCTTTTCATATTATTTGTTATTTATTTTTATAAAACATTTTGCATGTTTAGTGTAGATGTGTAGACTAACCTATGTCTCATTTTGCTGACATTATTGATAATGACGATGTATGTTCATCATCACTGATGTTGTTGTTTGTTCTTCAAAGCATGTCATCCTTCTTTGTTTGCCTGCTTGCGTGTTGTCTTTGTGTGCATGTCCATCCTATTACGGTGTCAACATTTGTCTCGTCATGTGTTTCGTGTGAACAGTTTGCGGTGAGCACAATGTTTTGACTGTCACATGCTACATACATTTATCCAGCATCTTTATACATGTTACATAATACTTAGATACATAAGGCATTCAACTTTAAGAGCTATGATTTTAAAGAAATACGGCTAATGCACTGTGATGAGAGGATCTGTCTGTGGAACAGGTTACTACTGTGTGCCTGGTGCCCGTGGAGAACCCGGACACTTTGGAAATAGAGGGGGTCCTGGATTAAAAGGTGTTCAGGGGAGAAAAGGTGAGCTTATACATTGACATATAATGCTGTCTGAGTGTCTATTTAAGTTGTCAAACATCACATTAAAAATGTGCTCTTTTGATATTTTATGTAATGTAATTTAGATTTTAGATGTGACTTAATTGTCCAAGTACATTTTTGTTTCTTTTTCTGGTGCTGTCCATGGTGCTGATTGTTCTTTTATCCCAACTGTAAAGTTATGTGTACCCTGCATCGGTGTCCATTAGTAGGCAGCAAAGGGTGCATCTTTTCTAACCCAAGTATGAGCACATAGGCTTATATTCTTGTGTGTTTCCTTTCAGGTCCTGATGGGGGATGTGCATGTGACCCCCTTGGTGATCTACTTGGTGATCCTGGCCCCCCAGGCCCTCCGGGTGTACAAGGTGGTCCAGGGCCAAGAGGGTTCCACGGTCCTCCTGGTGATATAGGACCCAGAGGAGAGATGGGTGGGAGAGGCGTAACTGTACGTAAACCTGGTTGAAATTCAATATATTTGTATTGTGCTTGTGTGTCTAATTAATCTTTTTTGTTTGTTTGTGTCTCTTATTGTTTCTAAGGGTCCCAGAGGCTTCGTAGGTGTCAAAGGGTGTAAAGGAGAGAAAGGAGAGGTTATGATGATCTGCAAAAAGGGTGAAGCATATATGCAATTTTTTTTTGTACATTTCAAGACTCATCCAAAATGGTGTAACACAGCATGAACTGGTATGATATTAAATGCTTGATAATATAATGCTGTTTCTTTATCCACAAGCATTATGTCAGAACTGTGATTTAAAGCTTTACATATCTTCAGATTTTTTTTAATTAGCCATCAAATCTGTCATATTAATTTTACGTACAAGCTGACATGCACTGATCAGAACTCTTTGCATAATATTAAAGGGGATAAAGGTGACACAGGACCTGCTGGACCATTTGGAAAACCAGGGTGTGATGGGAGGAAAGGGGCTGATGGGCAGATGGGTGACCCTGGAGATCCTGGATCTCTGGTAAGACATGTAAACAATTATAAAATTACATCAAGTCAAAGATAGTTGTGCAGTAGTACTGCGTAAAGATTTCTGAAGTTCATGTAAAGATCTGAGTAATGGTTGATGAAATTTGTTTTGTTTTGTTATGTAAAAATGTTTTATCATCACAGGGATCAATTGCAAGGTTTGTTTATATATTGCTTTAGTTGCCTTCAGTGTCCTATAACGGCATCCAGATGGTGACAATTCAAAAGCGTAGTTCAGAGAGTGTGTTGTATCTCCAATTATAGCCAACGCTTTCCTCCTTACTGCCATTTCATTCAGCTGATCAATCAATTTTTGCTTAAACTCTATTATTTTGCTTGCCATCCTTATAATCTTGTTATTTACAGACTTTATTTGCTCAAAACAAGCCATTGAATTACACCCTAAAACACTTGTGAAACACAGTGAAACTATAGATAGATAGACAGACAGATAGTTAGATAGATTGATAGATAAAGTTGACATATCATTGTGTCCTATGATGTGACAGCAAAAATTATATATATATATATATATATATATATAGGATGATTTATTTATATAGTAATTTACAATTGTTAGTTAATTTCTAAATTAATTTCTTTAAAAAAAAAAAAACTTTATTTCCTTTCCAGGGAGATAGTGTTGATGGTTTGCCAGGTGACAGGGGGTGTCCAGGA
Source organism: Enteromius argenteus (assembly GCA_032357425.1). NCBI lineage: Eukaryota > Metazoa > Chordata > Actinopteri > Cypriniformes > Cyprinidae > Enteromius > Enteromius argenteus. Next base: position 15,034,128 of record JAUCMR010000032.1, on the reverse strand, counting down.
GCTGCTGGTGTAAAAGGCCCCAGAGGTCCAACTGGTCCTCCTGGCCCTACTATGATGGGGTCAGTTGGGCGACGGGGGGAACCAGGGGAACCAGGACCTCAAGGTCAAACGGGAAACCCTGGTCCTAAAGGCATTCAAGGTAAGCAAGGAGTTTAGTAAGCTAAGTAAGGTTTTGATATCTGCCATAAAAACAGTTTGTTGAAAACAAATGTCAGAATGGAGGATGTTAAAATCTGTGATGTGTAATGTGCACTACTGTTCAAATGTTGGATGTAAGATTTTTTTTTTTAATAGGTGATACCCTTCCCTGTGGACCTGGTATACCTGGAGCAGCTGGTTGTAAAGGAATGCCTGGTTGTAAAGGTAAATATAGTATTCTGAATTAAAGAGTGAGCGTTCTCTCAGTTTGGTTGATAAAAGCAAGGATACGACTGAAAGAATGAGAGTATTATAGAGAAATAAGAGGAACTGAGTATTGTAAAAGAGTATTTAATATTAAATAAGAGTATTGTACCTGTAAAGTGTAAAAATTAAAAGCATAATAAGTCTTTGTATTTTTTTTTTTTTTATTTAGTTATATATCTTATGTACGTCTGCTCATAACTGAGTGCCAGTTTTAATTCTAGATGTGACATTCTATATATATAATAATTCTCTTAATGGTACCAATTTTTTGGATTAGTGCACTTTTGGTTATAACTCGGTTCGTGATATAACCAGTAGATTCAAATCTAGATATTTTTATTGATGTTTTTAAAATGTAATTGAAAATAATGTGATGGATGTTTAGTGGTCACAAAATCTGTGGAAAAATGATAATTCCTTTGACAGAATGTAGCTTAGTTTAGTGAAATAATTGTAAATCTGAAAAAATCTGGTCCTAATTTCTCAAATTTCACATGTATTCTACTTTTCAAGAAAATGCATGGAATATTTTGTCATACTTAGTTGATGTTTCGTTGCATAATTTGTATTGAACTAAAAAAATTAAATTTCTTTAAAAAACATTTATCTTAAACTAAAAACATATGAGTTGAAAAGGAACCAGTTCTTTAAGTAGAAACATCACAGCACTAATGACTATTATCAGATTTATGATCAAAACCTTCCATGTTTTCTTCCAGGTGTTATAGGTAAGCTTGGAAATCCAGGATGGCAAGGACAAATTGGACTAATTGGTCCCAAAGGAGAGTGTGGAGACCCTGGCAGTAGTGGGTTACCGGGATATCAAGGTAGAGAATATAATTTAAGGTTTTGGTGTATTTAAAACATTTCTGTTCAACTTTTATAAATGTTTCTAAATATTTAAATAAACAAACAAGCATTTACCAATTATTCTATATCCACATAATGTACCCACAGTATCAACTCAAATAGAGCACTTAAATTTGGAAAGTATTACAACAATTTAATATCTCTGAAATCTCGTCCACAGGTCCAGTTGGATATTCAGGAGATTCAGGTGACACTGGCCCAGATGGTACCAGTATTGGTGGCTCACCTGGCACACCTGGTAATCGTGGACCCCAGGGTCTGAAAGGGTCTTGTGGAGACTCTACTACAGGGGCCCCAGGACCAATGGGGCCCAGTGGGATTCAGGGACGTCAGGGCCCTAAAGGTGTCCCTGGACCTCCTGGACCAATTGGATTGCAAGGTAGTATATTGAGACATTGAAAGTTGAAAATAACAGAAGACGACAATAACAGAAGAAGAAAATAAAGAAAATAGTATTTAATGGTTATTAAAAAAGGTTTTAGTATCTGAAAATATCCAATGAAGTCCTTTAGTATAAATAGATTTTTTTCTGCAGGTGCATGTGGAGTTCCTGGACTTCCTGGTAGAAAAGGGGAAAAAGGAATTGATGGTACACCAGGAGCACCTGGTTGTCGAGGCAGGGCACCAGATTTATGTGACAAAGGACAAGCTGGTACACCTGGTAAACCAGGACCTGCAGGCTTCACTGGACAAAGAGGTGAGTAGAGATCACACTATGGACAGAAGTTTGTTGAGACTCTTCTCATAATAATGTCACGTTTCTGTGTTAGGCTACCCTGGAGAGAAAGGACCACCTGGGGGGGCCGGGTCTGTAGGCATTGGAGCCAAAGGAGAACGTGGTATGCCTGGTACCCCAGGCTATCAGGGACATGCAGGCCTTCAGGGACCTTCAGGATTCAAAGGGGACAGTGGGAACTCTGGAGGCCCTGGGCCAAAGGGTAAAGAGTGTGACGTGACATTTAAACAAATCCATAATGAGGAACCTAGTGGCAAAGAATGTATTTGCATTTTCATTCAGACCAAAAAAAGACCAACAAGTGGGCGGGCAATATCCTAATGTTTCATGATCATGTCAATATGAAACAGCTTGGGACTCAATGATTCAGAGTCGACTCTTTCTATTGAGAGACAATAACTTTACACACAATGCACTTTCAGATTTAAAACTTTGCAGGATGTTTTCATTCACTTAAAGCTGTGTTACACATTGCAAGAAAGGTCTTTTTTAAAAATCCATAATAGGGGCACTTTATTAAAAAAAGAAAAAAGATATACTGAATTAATATAGACATTAGCCTTAACACTGAAATTTATTGAAGTGTGTTATACAAAATTTCCATTTTAATATATGTTATATAGATATTTAGAGATAAATACAGAGGCTGTCAGATTTTCAGTTGTCATGTGGTATTGCAACTCAGGTTTGCCTGGATTTCCTGGTCAAGATGGCTATCCTGGCAACGTTGGGAAGACTGGCCCTTTAGGGTCTCCTGGACTGAAAGGCTGTAGGGGTCTCGATGGACATCCAGGTTTCCCAGGGGTAAACGGAGCTAAGGGCCAGAAAGGTACTTTAAAACACTGTAAAATTTCATCTTGTCATGCTTTAGCTCAGGTCTTATGTTATTATGGTAGTTAAATGTGTCAAATACACTTGTTGTTATGTTTCCTGTATTTTACAGGATGCACTGGGCCTCCAGGACCACCAGGAGACATGATTTCAGTGCCAGTGAAAGGCCAGATAGGGCCACCTGGACCTAATGGGGAGAATGGGGTCTGTGGAGAAAGGGGTAAATCTGTAATAAGTACTCAAATCCTGCATTGGCTTTAACCTTAAAATAAATAAATAAATTCACCGCATTGTGTGGTTTACTTGTAGGTAATAAGGGTAACCCAGGGCCGCCTGGGCAGCCAGGGGGTCCCGGGCATAATGGACCTCAAGGGTTTGAAAGTGGCCAGCGTGGACCACCAGGTTTTCCTGGACTGTCCGGCGAGCCTGGTTCACGTGGGCAATGTGGGCCAAAGGGAATTGTAGGATTCCCAGGGTATAATGGTGATCCAGTGAGCGGAAGTTCCTTTGTTGAATATGAATCTTATTATTTAATTCTCGCCAAATTATTTTAATTTTGTTGTTGGTTTGATTGTCTAGACATAGATATGTACATAAGCAGCACTGATGTTTCTTGTTTCTTTATAGGGTGATCCTGGAATGACTGGTCTGTCAGGAAGCCCTGGTTTCCCTGGGTTTGATGGTCCTAAAGGTAAAATACAATCCTTGAAACCTTGCATACTTAAACATCACAACCCTTCAAAATGTTGAAATCAGTAAGTTTTTTTTTATTTTTATTGTTTTTAAAATAAGTCTGTTATGCTCATCAACGCATTTATTTGACCGAAAATAAATGCTAATATTGTTAAATATTATTCATATTTAAAATAAGTGTTTTCTAATAAATTTTAAAATTTCATTCATGTTTTTTTAATGGCAATGCTGAATTTTTAGCATCATTAATTAATCATTTATTCTAATATGCTCAAGAAACATTTCTGATTAATAATGCTGAAAAACATTGTGCTTAATATTTTTTCAGTTTTCAGGATTCTTAGATGAAAAGAAAGTTTAAAAGAATAGAATTTATTTGAAATATAATATTTTGTAACAGTGGGTTGTTTAATGTCACTTTGATTAATTAGATGCATCCTTGTTGAAAAAAGTACTAGTCTCCAAACCTTTGAAAGGTGTATGTGTACATATTCAAACCCATACAACAACTACACAATCGTATTATATTTAATCTGCACATTTAACTCTTTTGAAGTTGTATTAATTGCAAAACCTCCTTGTACCGTCTTGTATAGGTGACAAAGGTGAATCTATTGGTGGGCCAGGACCAAATGGTGAGAGAGGACCACATGGAGACAGAGGCGTGTCAGGTAACGTTACTGTCCTCTTTCGTTCTTGTTCTGTATTTCTGTATTATGTATTTCTATAGTACAGAAATGTGTTGAAAAAAAATTGTATAGCTGTAAAAACATTTTCTTTCTCCCCGATAGCTTACCCTGGTGACAAAGGAGACTGTGGTGACCCTGGCCCACAAGGGCCTAGGGGAAGCTGTGGTCCACCTGGACCACCTGGGAACAATGGCCTGACTGGACTTCCAGGTAAAATAGATCAGGCTCTAAATTAGCAGATACACACATCTGTGACTGCACTTCTTCTTAAATCCATATTAATGCGCCTTCTGCTATTCAGGGGTGGTTGGGCCCCCAGGTCCGTGTGGAAGACATGGTCCAGAAGGTCTTCTGGGGCCTCCAGGTAAACCGGGCCCTAAAGGAAACCAAGGATGCGGTGGCCTTAGAGGTTAGACTACTTATGCTGTGTACATACAAACTGCCACTAATTATAAAACTAGTACAATCATGCAAACATTTTAAACTAATATTTTTTCACTTTTAGGACCTCCAGGGCCCCCCGGGCTCCATGGACTTGACGGCCTGAAGGGGGACAAGGGTGAAATTGGATATAGAGGTGAGATATCGAGGTTGTTTGTGCTGTCAGAATATTTTAATATTACCAGATTAAAAACATCCCCCTGTCATTCCCTAATTATTTTGTATTCCTTCAGGAGAGGATTTAAGCGGTGATAGGGGCAGTATAGGACCAACCGGAGAGAAGGGGACACCAGGAGACCCAGGCTCACAAGGTCGATCACAAACAGGTGTTCGAGGTCCAAAAGGACAGTGTGGACACCAAGGTACATAACTCATAATTCTATTTAACCTATTCATAACCCTTCATAGTGACAGTTGCTATATGATTGTACAGGAGGCTTCCCTTAACGTTTTATAAAAATGTCCTTCAACAGTATGTTATTTCTTAAGAAATGTATTTTATTAAGAAAGGATACATTAAACTGCTAAATGTCTTGTGACATTGGTAAGCATAACTTTAAAAAATGTGAACCAACCCGAGTCTTTGAACGGTAGTGCACTTTGTTTATATTACTGTTGGCTAATTTCAATATTGTAACAAGCAGAATTGTAAATAATATCTGGCATCATAATCACACTGTTCATGATCTACTTTAATCCATGTCATCACTTCCTCTTTTTTTATTTTTTATTCCATAGGAGACCCTGGTCCAATGGGTCCTGCAGGCTTTCGTGGTGATGAATGTAAGACTTCTAAACCTGGACCTTGCGGAGAACGGGGTTACGCTGGGCCAGATGGACCTCCTGGTGTGTGTGGTCATTTGTCTACGTTGGATAGCACTGCTACAAATTAAAATGTGTTTATGCATAGAATTATGTATTGTGCATGGTATACGTTTTGCTGTTCCAGGGCCCAAGGGAGATAAAGGAGAGGCAGGCCGTGTGTTCACAGTGAGTGGTGATTTTGGTGAACCAGGTCGTTCTGGGTCACGAGGGTATAAAGGAGAAAAAGGACCCCCTGGGCCCAGTGGCTTCCCTGGGTCTGAAGGCCTAGAAGGTCCAAAAGGTAAAAAAAAAAAAAAGCTTTCATTTAAAGCTTATGAGTTCCAAATGTTTTGGGCCTCTTTACATTTACAGTTGTGTCATTCAGGTTGTTCTGTTATTGTTTTGCACAGGTGAAAAAGGACAGTGTGGACTCATGGGCATTCCTGGACCCTCTGGCGCTGTAGGTGGTTGTGGACCCTCAGGACCTTGTGGTGCAAAAGGAAACAAAGGGGCCTCAGGTCATTGGAGCTTTCAGATCATCAAACTGACCGTCTTATGAATCAGTGAAGTTTATAAAGATTTATATCCTCATTTTCAATTTCTTTCTCCCTTTGTTTTTTGTAGGGCCAAAAGGAGAGCCTGGGGCTGTCAAACGTTCTGGTGCTCCTTGTCCCCTTCCTCTGGGTTTTACTGGTGTTCGTGGTGCACCTGGTGCAGGTGGTGACACTGGTGGTCATGGAAGTAATGGCCGTGGGGGTGAAAAAGGTGCAACTCAATTTAACAGCAGGGTGGTTATTTTTATAAGATTATGAAACATCTCCTATTCTTACCAGAGTTGTTATTGTTAACTAAATTCAAAAGCATTTTTGGTCATTGAAGTTAATAAAAATTCTTACAAGAATTATTAATTAGTAAATATTTACCCTTTTTTATAGTTAATTTTTTTTACCACCAATTTGTTCCTCTGTTAATAATTTTATTTATTTATTTTTTATAATAACTTTAATTATTATTATTATTATTATTATTAAAATAACCTAAGCAAATAGCAGAATTACCAAAACTACATTTAATAATCAAAACTAAAAAATATCTACAAATAAATCTAAATATTATAATAATAATAATATATATATTAGGGCCGGGACTCGATTAAAAAAATTAATCTAATTAATTAGAGGCTTTGTAATTAATTAATCGAAA
>JAUCMR010000032.1:15001806-15019306 GCA_032357425.1 Enteromius argenteus | reverse complement strand
TGCAGGCTGTGAACTTTTTACTTCACTGGATTCGTTCCCACATAGTTCAGTCTAACATGACTTCCTTTCTGTCTTCTCGTTCGTATTACATTTTGGTGCTAGCAAAAACCAAGACCATTTCCATGTTCATTTTCGCCTGAGTATCAGCAAGTATTATGTTTGCGCACATCAAAACATAATCAATGCAATATTATATTGGTATTACAATTATTAGTATGCCGTTTTTAACCAAAACTTATCATGAATACTGAACCTTGAGAACAAAACTCACATATTCCAGTGAAATCAAATAGAAATGTCTGGTAGCAGCAGATAGCTAAATGGCTATTGCTGTGGCAGGTTTTTTACAGGGGTTTTTTTCCCGCATTTTAATTTTAACCCAAGCATTGTGCAGAATTAAGATACAGTTACATTTATCATTATTGGGTGAATATTTTGTGGGCGAAATCCAGCCATTTCAATAGAAATCCAAGCGATTTCACTTAAAGGTGAGATTTTACCACACAGATTTATGCTAATTAACAATAGCAAAATATTACTGCAATTTTGCTAAAATCTTTACTGTTTATTGCTCTAAACTAGACAAAACCAAGACAATATTTTTAGCTGTTGATTTGTAAAATAATTAGGATTATTTACTCATTTGAGAGACATATCAAGTGACATTCAATTCATGTTATCAGTATGCCCCTTATGAAAATTAACCATGGTTTTACTACAAATAAAACCAGAAAAAATGGTGCTTATATGTGGTTATATTGGACTTAAAGGAAAATGCCACCGTTTTTGCATATTCCACTATGTTCTTCCCTCAATTTAGTCGAGTTGATACTATATATATACTTGATATATAAGTGTTTGGTGGCTTCTCAATTCATCCCTGTTTGAATCCTAAGGAATGAATGAGCTAAACGCTAACATAGTGGCGCCGCGTGCTACAGCGATCGTGTGACAGGAGAGGAGCACATCAACTCGTCTAATTTGAGGGAAGAACATAGTGGAATATGAAAAAACGTAGGCGTTTTCCTTAAAGCACCCTGATCTCATGACGAAAACGTACCTGTGGAAACATTTTTGATGCAAAATACGTAGAGCCATGTACATTTTGTGACACATTCGATGTGAAATGTCTACTAAATGGCGCTAGGAGATTGTTCAGGTTTTTTTCCCCCCGGAACTATTGAACGTAAATATGATACGTTTTATATGACGTTGGTTTTATACATATTACTACGGTTCTGTCTTGAAATGTTTGGTGAGTGGCGCAGTAATGTTTTAAAATAACGTTTTAAAATTATGTACAAACATGCACTACTCCTAACCTACCCGATGAACAAACGCGAATGTAATCTCAAGCTTGCCGTTTTAGGTTGTTTTTCGATATGACACCTTTGAGCTCTTTCATCGCGAGACATGTTTTTCATGGGATGCGTGACCGAGCCTGGAAAGTAAAAAAACATACAGTATGGAGCTGTAATCATAACGCCTTTAGTGTTTATTACTGTTGGAAACTGCAGTGATATGTGCTTACTGGTACATATTTAGCGCCTCGCAAAAAAGTTCCCACAGGTACGTTTTCGTCATGTCTAAACCATGGTCACCACAAATTAAGCATGGTTTTGCTTTACTAGCCATAGTTTAACAATAGTATTTGTAGCCAAACTGTGTTTATACAAATAGAAATCAATCTGGGGGGAAAAACATGGTTACTACAATTCTACTATAATAAAACTACAGTTAATTTACGTAAGGGCAATGCTAATGCAATGCCCTCCCACTTAAATTAGTTAAATAACTAGCTCCCTAGCTGTTTTTAGTCAACAAGCTTATAAAATTAATTTCATTTATCTGAAGATTCTACAACTTGAACCATCTTGGGTTTCCAGAGGTAATGTATCGCAGTTTCTCATAAACTAACATTAGCAGGTGAATATGGCTGTAAATATGAAAGGTAGGAGGATTTAAGACTTTCTGAGTCAGTAGTTAGATGTTAAAATAACCCCTTATTTCATTGTTTTCTCCACAGTTTCTAATAGACTCTTCTGGCCACAAGGCACAATTTTAAAGTACTGTTCAATATATATATATAAAAAAAAAAGTCATTTCTGTGTCTTCTGGTGTTTGTGAAAGGACTGTTGCCATTAAACTTCCCATTTATCATTATCGGACACTTGAAAGTCTTTCCTGCTTAGTTTTATATATATATATTTTTCCCACTAACACAAGCCATTAAATAAAACTAACACCTTCCGTATTTTACAGTCCACATAAGGAGCAGCATTTCTTGTTTTGAACATGATATATTCTTCTGTATGTACATATGATTGCACTGTTGACAAAACAGCTTTGCTTTATATTTTTACTAAATGTCAAAGAGTATTTATTTAGCTAGAGATATTTTGGTGCTATTTTGGATGGAAATGAAAAACTTAACAGTGAATGAAAATTGTGTTCCCTTTTAAAAGAAGTGATTATTATTTTTGTCTGATTTTGTGGTTAGAGCTGCAATGAGATGTTTGTTTGGGGACATTTTGATGTCTTGAGTACTGTACTGTTACACTTGAGCATGGACGTACACAAATTGTTAAAAACTTTAGCCCAAGAAGTTTGATCTTGTTTAGTGTCACATGCATTTTACAATTAACAATCAGGTCCAACTCTTACTGTGTATTAAATGTCTAATAAATTGTGATAGCCTGTTTGTATAACATGCAATAATACCTAAAAGATAATTATATATATATATATATATATATATACATATATATAAACTCACCGTCTAATGAAGTTGCAAATCACTGCGTCATTTATTGTTTTTACACTTCTTTTATACACTGTTTTTGAGTTTTAGAACAAACTCTGTACTGAGGACACTCACTATTGGTGCATTCTTCCAATTAATAAAACCCATATATTCATTTTTCTTTTAACATAACTACATAAATTAACACTTTTGAGAGAGAACATCAGGATTCCAAATATATATAAATATAATAAATAAAAAGTTTGGGGTAAGATTATTTTCTTTTTTTATTTTTATCTTTTGCTGATATCACTTGAGCTGCTTTTTTTTGTTGAACTGATAATATTTTTTAGGATCCTTGGATATTGATCTTATGTACAAAATACCAGCATATTTGGAATATAAATATTTTGTAGCATTTTAAGTATCTGTACTGTCAATTTTGCTCAATTTAATGCATTCTTGCTAAATAAAAGTTTTTTTTTTTTTTTATTGTATAGTAGTGTATTATATATGTACTGTGCAAATGACTGTTACGCATCTAAATACAGGAAGTATTTGAATAACACATGTAAACTGAATTTAATTTTCTATATGTAACTATAAATCTTAATTAGTACGATTTTTTTTTTCCAATAAGGTGTCATTTGTTAACATTAACGTATTACCTAACATGAACAATGAACAATACATTACAGTATTTATTCATATTTGTTAACATTACTTAATAAAAATAAAACCATTCATTGTTAGTTCATGATAGATCACAGTGCATTAACTAATGTTAACAAAAACAGCATTTTTAATAATGTTTTTAATAATGCATTAGTAAATGCTGATATTAGCATTAAATAAGATTAATAAAGGCTGTATAAGTGTTGTTCATTCTTATTTTATGTTGACTTAAGTTGTTAACTACTGAAACTTATTGTAAAGTGTTACTCAAATTTTATAATATACTGTATCATATGAACAGAGTGTGTCTTGGAACCAACCACAACATACCAGAATAAGAATGATTTATTGTTTATTTACAAAAATATACTTTAGGAATAAATGTTTGGGGGAAAAACAAGTGCTATAAGCTTGAGAGAGTTTGCATACACTTAGTAAGACTTATTCATCTTACTATACAGTACATTCAGCATACTGTAAAAGGCCATGAATGTTCACTTCATTAACGTTCATACAGAGATCAGCGTTTCGAGCCAAAACAAATGTGCATACAAACTCTTTGCAGTTAGAAATGCATACAACAGCCTTGGAAAACTCCTGCTGATTACATCATAAAAGCTATTCAATGACAACCAGTCAGCGGTGGAGAAATCTCATCCCCTAACTCTGAACGGTTATTAGTGTTGTCTTTAATGTAAAAAATCTAGTCGTATTATCATTATGTGTCACGTTCTCCAATCGTTCAGCTGTTAAACCTCTGAAGTCTTCGCCGGCGCATCTCTTCAGTAGTTGGGTTTGAGTGGGCATAAGTGCCATGTGATGATCTATCCTGCGTAAAACCACCTACAAAATCAAATAACAATGTTACACATTGTAATTTACTACTAAAAAGTTAAAGGATAAAGGATAGGTCACCCAAGAAGATATACTCACTCTCAGGCCATATAGGATGTAGATCAGTTTCGGAACAGATTTGGAGAAATGTAGCATTACATCACTTGCTCACTAATGGATCCTCTGCAGTGAATGGGTGCCGTCAGAATGAGAGTTCAAGCGGCTAATAGAAACATCGCAATAATCCACAAGTAACTCACACGAGTGGAATTATCATGTTTTTATCAGCTGTTTGAACTCTCGTTCTGACGGCACCCATGCACTGCAGAGGATCCGTTAAAGAGCAAGTGATTTAATGCTAATATAATAATGCTTTCTTCAAATCTGATCCCTACATATTTGATATCCTGAGGATGCAAATTTTATTTTTAGGGGTAACTACTCCTTTAATCACTGCTTCTGCAGGTTTAGTGTCAACAAAAATCTGAGAATAAATGAATGTTGGCATGTGGTCAGCAACTTAATTTCCAATAATCTGTATGTCAAAGTGTTGTTCATATTTTATGTAGAAATATTTGTGGCTGTTTTGTTCTAGATATATATAACAAAACATAAAAATATACTTTTCTTACAAAGTATTTTTAGAAGTATTGACCTCTCTCGTTCAGGCTGGCCCTGACAGCTGCCTGATACTGCTCATCTTCTGACAGTCCTGCTGTATAGGGATGCTGGGGCGGTGCAGTGGGCATGTGTGTGTCATACTGCTGCCTGTAGGGGGCGCCATAGTACCTGGAATTAAACGACTGCTGTCCATACTGAGAGTTTGGAGGATACGGCATGCCATATCCACTGTATCCTGTGAACACAGACATACAAAAAATGGATCCTGAAGACAGAGCAATGGTCTAGTAAACAATCCCTAAATCATTTCATCTTTATTTATTCACAATCAGAGCCATTTCTAGGATGGTAGTGATTCAAATCAGACTACAGTCTCATAACTTAATCAACATTTCCCTATAAAACAAAAAGAGCTTTTACCTGATGAATTGTAATATGTTCGTTGCCCTCCATATTGCCCATTCGATGTCACAAAGCCTGAAATGACACAATCATGGCTGTTTATGTGGCTGTATGCAGCAATGCATTATTTGCTGAATTAAAGGTGAATTAAAGTTTTTCACTCTTTTAAAGCCAAAAAATAACATAATATGTAGATATATGTAGATATAACAAGTTATGTTTACATAGCTATTTCTCTGAAAAATAATGCTAGAGCCACTACTCTGAAATGTGCCTTTATTTTTGCAGTGCCCATTTCAACCACTAGCTGTCAATCTTACATACTGCACCTTTAAAAGTCTGTGTAAATGTATGTTTACCTGCACAGGTTTTCATAAGGCTCTTTAGTGGTCCAGTCGTGTAGAGCAGACCGACCAGGATCCCAGCCAGGTGCCCGACAAATGACGTCCTGCAGGAGATGTGTGTGAATGTGTGTTAATACAAGCTGTTAGTCTGATCCCAGGGCTACTCCAAATCAAAACATGTTTTAAAAAAACTCCTACCCAGGGTTCATGATATGGATGAGGACCAACTCTACCCAGCAGGCATAGCGATTAGCTATGGGCAGCCCCATGATGTATGTGGCCCCTCCTGGATGATAATGATTATTCACCACCTTCAGCCCAAACAGAACACCTGAAACAAATCACAAACAGCTTATTTCTCAGTAGAAAAATATAACAATAATATATGAATCAACTGACTTCTGTTGTCTACTCCTTTTATTCTTTCCACCAACTGCGTGTGCTGTCCAGTATTAATGTTTAGTAAGTCATTTAAAAGTAAGATTCGTACAATCGAAAGGATGTATTAAATTAAACAAAGTGACAGTAAAGACATTTATAATATTACAAATAATGTCCATTTCAAATAAATGCTGTTCTTTCATTAAAGAATCAACATTCTGATCATATCAAAATAATCATGTGACACTGAAAACTGGAGTAAACAGAAAAATCCTCTTTGCTATCACAGGAATAAATGACCTTTAAAAATATATTAAAATAGAAAACATTATTTTAAACCATATGCAGTCCATCCAGATCCAACACACCTGAGAAGCCCACTGCACACTGTAAACTATATGAATAGTCGTCTGTCATGTGTGTCAGTCCTGTCTCCAGGAGCAAGTAGACCAATCCGGTGAGGAGAGAGAAGACAGAGAGCAGGTACGCAAACCAAGCACCTCCCAGTTTCCTCTCCAGTTTGATGCCCTTCCAAAGAAGCGAGGCCATGTTGAAGTACAAGTGCATGTCATCAGCATGGTGAAACGGTGACAGCAGTAGACGACTCCAGTCTCTGTACCCGTACGCCTCTCGAACACTCAAACACGTCTGCGAAACAGAAACATATCATAAAAACATTACAACTTGCAACTTTTTTTTTTATAGACTTTCCACTAAAAATATTGCCAAATACACTTTAACGGCTAGCTAATTTTCTTCATTGATTGACTACCGGCCTTTGGTGTTTAAGGTTTAATAACATACCTGTAGGAGAGGTTTGAAAGGAAACAGGAACAAATAGACATTCAGGCCTAGTGTTGCAAGAGTGACAGGTGGGATGTTGTCGATTCCCAGCTGGAAAACCTGAGAGGCCAGCAAGAGCAGGCCGAGATTGGATCCTCTTTGTCTGTTACGCATCTGAAACACATACAGCAGAGTATTAGCATCTAAACCCAATCGTCAAACCAACAGAGCAAGTGTTTATGTACAATAGTGTGTTCTGAACAGACAGCATGCCTCTCACTCTTAAACCATTCTTGAGAGCATCTGATTGGATTAAAACTGTTGTGTAAGATAAGTTTTAAATTATAAAAGTATATTTTATACTAACGTTATATATCTAATTTGTCGAAAAATATGCTGGAATTTAGTTAGCATCAAAGCTAAGTGTTCTTATATCATAAGAATTGTTTAATAAAACCGTCATGCATGGATGTAAGTGGTAACACAAGCACATTCGAGTAAAATCGCTTTAAATAAAGAATCTATTAACTTCACCGAACTGTCAGCGTAAGAGAATACTCAGTGTAATACATTGCATTCACTCTATATTTCGTTAAAAGCTATATTATCACTCTGAAGTGTAAGTGTAAGTTCCTAGTTACGTTGAAGACTACAAAAACAAATACTGTATAGGATTTCATCACTTACCATGATATCTGAACGACAGCTTCTGTTCTGAAGTTCCTACGTTTGGTTTGGATCGTGTGCTGTGAGTAAAAGCAACGTTTCCGAGTCCTAATATTAGCTATCAACAGTAAAACACGTCAGAATTTACTTTCATTTCGCCCATGTTTCATCAGATGGTAAATACGGAAGTGATGTAACGAGTGCTTCTGGCCGCGTGACCTCATCGCTCCTGACGTTTGTAGTTTTTTCTAGAAGTAAACTGTCTGACCTTTGTTACTGGTTTATTTCACGAAGACGGCAACGTTCGTGTCCTGTGCATAAAAGACGGATCCTTTATTTACTTTTTAAAATTACTTTTCTAATTTTAATTAATTTTAACACGTCAACGGCGTATTCCGAGTCTATGTATGGCAAGGAAAATGATAAAGAATGTTTTAGCTATTAATATAAATCAATAAACACTATAAGTTGTACCGTATTCACAGAAAACGACCATTACATTTCAGTTTTCATATTATTATTACAGCTGAACTCAGGCAGTAGGCCAATGAATACAGCATTTTTACAAGTAAGTAAATTAAATAATCAATAAAAATACAAAGCGTAGTTGTTTTCATGCGATGAAACGTACTTTGCCTACTAGATGGCAGTATTGCTCAATGAATAGAGAGATGGGTATATCAGCGACAGACTTGTGCTTTTGCAGGTTTATAATACATCAATTAGATGTGATTTTATTGTTCATTAAGCAAAGTGACTGCGGTTCATTTAAATTACTTGATATCGATGAACTAATAACAAATGCTAATTTTATAACTTCTTTAACCCCTGCTCTTTTTACTAAATCCATTTTCATAGATAGCCTATTGTAATATTATTGCCAGAGATATCATAGGGAATAAAACATAAGGAATACGTACAGTTCTATTATTGGATTTTGGACCGTATTAAATTTTGGAAACAATCTTAAAGGTTCTCAATATAAAGGTAAATCCTACTGTTTAGGAAATGCCTATGTGCCTTTATCCTATATGTGTGCTAACCTGATTTTACCAAGTGCAACATGGCCCTGGGTCAACATCTTTGTTGACCCTGGGACAACATTGTGATTAACCAATCATATTTGAAGAAACTTGTACATGAGTGTCAGTCATCTATCATTACATCTCATTTTAGGCATTACTCATGGGTAAGGTTACGGGTTAGGTATAGAGATATGGTCAAGACTATATTTTTGCATTAAAATGTTGTTCCAGGGTCAAACAAAATATGTTGATAGGGACACTTGGCAAAATCAGGACGTGTCTATATGTGAATGAAATTACACCTGCAGTACATATCGTTCATTAGTCACTATATTTATCTCTGTAAACAGACAGTAACATAAACACTGAAAGGTATGACCGACTTTCTATTTTACAGTTGTGTGTTTATAAATAACGGCAGCGCATAGTTACATAGCGTCTTTTCATCACCGCCTCTAAATAAAACTTTATAGTGGTATAACTCATGGATCATTCGTTTGAATGAATCTTTTAAATAAACGAATCCCTCTCTGACTGGCTTCGCCATAGACATATAAATAATATAAATGTAGTATTTATAGTATATTTATACTATAAATGTATTTATATGTCTATGGGCTTCGCGACGCATCCTGCAGAAAAAGTTCGCTGAAACAATCAGTGAAAATGAATCTTTTTAGTGAACTAATTCAAAAGATTCGAATCACTGTGAAGAATCAAAAACCCCACCACTATGTTTGAATCGCACGTCTCTCACAGCCCCTATGATGATTGACATTCGATCCCTCCAATCAAACGAGGACAGTTCCAAAAGGGGCGGGATTCGTAGTTGTATTGTAACAAGCTAGGCTGCAACCCCCCCCCCAGTCTCAACTCCTCCATACAAACACACACGAGCGGTGCCTTGTTTTGGTCTGTAACGGCGTCGCAAAAACTCAGCGAGTTTTGGAGGAACTTGTGCAGCGGCTCAAACGGACTTGGTACGTTTCCGTTGTAAATAATGGTCAGATGCATACTTTGCGTCGGTGCTTTGTGTAATTGCACTTTTGGGATTTTTGCAGACAGCGCTTTGATCTCCGGGGTAAATGGGGTCGTGCGCTGCTGACTGCGCTTGTTTTGATAATGCATTCGGATCTCCGGACTGAAAAGGACACTGTTTTGTAATATTTGCTGTTTTGTGTTTTTTTACATCATAAATTTGTTGCTTTCCGGTACTTGCAATATTTTTGAGAATGTCCGATTGATTATTTAAACTTAGTTGTAACAATGTAATGCTGCTGAAAAAAAAAAAAATGTGTACTACGGTATCGATGAACTGTTATAACCGAAGCTCTTGACGGAGCGCACAAAAGTGAGCTGTTTAAGTGCTATTTTTCTATTTTTACTCAATGGAACCGTTTTTGTCTCAGCGCTCACATTTGGCGAATAGTACATGCATAAGGCTTTGACTTTCGATCCTGCAGTTTTTCTATAAATTATTTTTTATACCATGGCAAGCCCCACCACGGAGCAAGGATGTTTTTCGGACGTGAAGAAGGTGGGTTATTTAAGGAAACCCAAAAGCATGCACAAAAGGTTTTTTGTACTGAGGGCGGCGAGCGCCTCCGGACCGTCCCGACTGGAGTACTATGAAAACGAGAAGAAGTGGAGACACAAGTCTGGAGCGCCGAAAAGGTCCATTCCGCTGGAGAGCTGCTTTAACATCAACAAAAGAGCAGATTCTAAAAACAAACATCTCGTCGCGCTTTATACCAAGGATGAGTACTTTGCCATCGCTGCTGACAGCGAGCTAGAGCAGGAGTCGTGGTATCAAACCCTGGTTGATCTTCATAACAGAGGTAAAGTCCACGAAACTGCTGCGGGCCACGGAGTTGGAGAGGATAATTATGGCGAAGCCACGCCGGGACCTGCCTTCAAAGAGGTTTGGCAGGTAATTTTGAAACCAAAGGGTCTGGGTCACACAAAAAACTTGATTGGTGTTTACAGATTATGCCTCACCAATAAGACTATCAGCTTTGTGAAACTTAATTCTGATGCGGCCGCTGTGGTCCTGCAGTTAATGAACATTAGGAGATGTGGCCACTCTGAAAATTTCTTTTTCATTGAAGTTGGGAGATCTGCTGTGACCGGGCCTGGGGAGTTTTGGATGCAAGTGGATGACTCAGTCGTGGCTCAGAACATGCATGAAACTATATTAGAAGCCATGAAAGCCATGAGTGAAGAGTTCAGACCCCGCAGCAAAAGTCAGTCATCTTCTAACTGCTCAAACCCCATCTCGGTGCCTGTCAGGAGGCATCATCACAACAATCCTCCCCCCAGTCAGGTTGGCTTAGGCAGGCGCTCTCGGGCAGAGAGTGTGACGGCTACTTCACCTGTTAGACCTGGCAAACACAGCCATTCGTTTAGAGTGAGAGCATCCAGTGATGGGGAGGGCACTATGTCCAGGCCGGCATCTGTGGATGGCAGTCCCAGCAGTCCGAGCACAGCCCGACCTCAATCGCAGCGACACAGGGGTGGATCCAGACTACACCCGCCACTCAATCACAGCAGATCAATCCCCACGCCCACCTCACGGTGCTCCCCCTCTGCCATCAGCCCCGTAAGCCTATCTTCCAGCAGCACCAGTGGCCATGGATCAACATCGGACTGCCTCTTTCCACGCCGCTCTAGCGCCTCCATATCTGGATCGCCCAGTGATGGTGGATTCATCTCCTCGGATGAATACGGATCTAGCCCCTGCGACTTTCGGAGCTCCTTCCGTAGCGTGACTCCAGACTCGCTTGGCCACACGCCACCTGCCAGGGAAGAGGAGATAAACAACTACATCTGCATGGCCAAGCCCAGTTCACTTCCTGGCGCCGGGGGCCAATCGCGAAGCCAATCTAGGGGAACACCATCGAGGCTGGAGGAGCCAGAGCTGGAGAAATGTTTCCGGAAGCGAACGCATTCTTCTGGTGCTTCGCCGCCAACTCCGTGCCATCAGAAAACTCCCTCGCAATCATCCGCAACTTCGCTGGAGGAATATACTGTAATGATGCCCACATACCCAAGAAGCCGCTCTGCATCATCATCATCGTCAACATACAGGCATTCCTTCATGCCAACACATTCATACCCAGAGGAAGTTATAGACGCTTCACAAGCGAAAGACCACAATAGACCGGATCACAAAGATGATGGCTACATGCCTATGCTGCCAGGAGTTGCACCTGCGACCCCAACTGCGAAAAGTGGTGACTACATGCCCATGAGTCCAAAAAGTGTATCTGCACCACAGCAAATTATCAACCCCCGGCAACACTTGCATGTTGACTCCAATGGTTACATGATGATGTCACCTAGTGGCAGCTGCTCTCCAGATGGCACAACAAACTATGGCAAGATCTGGACTAACGGCGTCAACCCTAAGCTCTCCGTAGAGAGCATGGAAGGTAAAATGTCATCTTGTGGAGACTACATAAACATGTCCCCAGCTAGTTGTTCAACGACCAGCACGCCTCCGGACTGCTTTTTCAACCCTGTTGAAGATCCTCCCAGGCCGATGTATGCATACTTCTCTTTGCCCCGCTCTTTCAAACACGCCAACAGGAAGCAGGACCAGAGCCCTCTTCGGATATCACTGGGCTCGAGTCGATTGGCGTACACCGACTCATCCTCATCTTCAGCGAGCAGCGACAGCTTGGGTGGTCAAGGCAACTCGCAGCAGTCTGCTGTCAAACCTAAAAGGTCAGAGGGCAACGGGAGGCTGACACGTCCAACGAGGCTGTCACTGGATGCTAGCAAAGCAAGTACTCTTCCACGAACACGTGAGAGTCCCTTCCCCACAGAGCCCAAAAGCCCTGGCGAGTATGTCAACATTGAATTCAATGACAAGGCGTTTTCGGCGAGCTTGGCGTCGCTGTTCCCGCCTGTGTTTTCCGGAAGTGATGCTGAGGCCCCATCGGACCTTTCATCGTCTGAGTACATGAACATGCAACTAGGCTCACAGGCTGTTCGTTTGTGCCCAGAAATGCAAATTGCCACTTCCTCTTCAGACTATGACATAATCACTCCATCAAACTCTGTATCCTCCGCTCCGCTGCCCTGCGAGAGCATATGTGACCGTGACTACATCAGCATGCAGTTAACCTCCTGCACTAGCTTTCCTGATAGTCAAATGATGCTGATGACCGAGGCCTTGCCGGATGCAGATGATGCCCCTCCTTGTTCTGTATCACCCAGTCATGATGTGACGCCATTAAGCGGTGCTCCAGGAAGACCTGATCTGATCAGCCCTTTGTCAGGCCTTAGTGCATTCACACGGGTAAACTCCATTTCTGGACGGAACCAAGGGGCTAAAGTAATCCGGGCTGACCCACAGGGCCGACGACGACACAGTTCAGAAACCTTTGCTTCCACAACAACCAGAGGGTCAGTTGACACTTCGGCCACCTGTCAGTCAGGTGAAGTGAAGCGCCACAGCTCTGCATCTTTCGAGAATGTGTGGTTAAGACCCGGCGAGGCCTCTGCTGCGCCTGCCACTCCACCTGCATCTACAGTAACCAACGGACGAAGGGAAAACTCTTCAGGCCCAATTCCCACATTAACAAACCATGACCAGAACGGCCTGAATTACATCGATCTGGATCTGGTGCAGAATGGAGAGCAGCATGTTCCAGACTGGAATGCGTTCCAATCTCAACCAGTGGAGCTGGGAGCTGTGGAAGGTATAGAAGAGCTCAGTGCCTATGCCAGTATAAACTTCCAGAAATCAGATGAGACCAGAGGGAATCTCACAAGCAGAGAAGGTAAGACCAAGTTTAAGAATGGTTATCAAAAGAGCATCTGAGTATGCTGTTGCACTTGCGAGCTATAAATTTCTTAGTGTCTTTACGTTATCATGCCTGTCTAGAACATTTAATAGGTAATATGCATATCATGTTATTATTTATAAAATCAGCCCCCATTTATGTGTGTAGTTTGAGTCTTTGGTGGAAAATCCCGTTCTGAAATCTTAGGAGAGAGCTAAGGGGGTTTAGATTCCCTCCCACTGATGACTGGGCCTCTTCAGGCTGATAAATGGACATATTTGTGAATGGAGGCAGAAAGGGTTAGCATGTCTACACTTGTTCCTGATGCGACAAAAGGAAAAAACGGCATATATATGCATTTGTGAGTCACTAAGCAGCTTATAGGATGTCTTTTTCCTGTATGGAAGTTTACTTAGTGTGTGAGTCAACTCTTCAGAGTTGTCTTTGATATTAATCAAGCGCTGTGAGAAGTCTACAGAGCTGCCACTACTGTGCATTCTCCACTTCGCCCAAGGGTTTGTGTGTCATGCCTGGCTGACTCTGTATCATCGTTGTTTTAGTTTATTTACTTGCCCTTCAGCGAGAGAAGGGTTTTCCACCCTCTTGGCCTTCCTTTACTTTTTTCTTTTTTTTCCCCCCAAATGTGAAATGTTTGTTTATGGATCATAATGATTGCATATCAAGTTCGAGCAGAGCAGTGTGGGTTTCCCATGATGCATTTAAGCTTCTTGCACAAGTGATGACAATGCTACTACTATTGATAGTACTTTTCCATTAACTTCTGTTTACTATTAACCATCTGTTCAGGATAGATTCAGGGAATCACTTGTGTTCAGTCTAGCAGTATTAATGATTTGGTGATCAGTTTAATTGTTGTTTTTGACATAATCAGTTTCAGCACAAATGTGTTCAATATGGCATAAAACTAGGTGGATACTAAAGCGCAAATTTATGTATTATCCAATTATTTTTATGTTTTCACTAAAAAGAATGTTGGGTATTGTGGGATTTCCAAACCTGTATGATTTTACTTCTGTCAAAGACAAACAAAAGGTGTTTTGAAAAATGTTTAAACTGTTTTTGTTCATACAGTGTCAATGGGGTCTAAAAACACTGAGACATTTTTAAGAATATCTTCTTTGTGTTTCACAGAAGATAGAAAGTCATACATGTTTGGAGTGACATGAGGATAAGTAAGTGATGACAGAATTACCATTTCTGTCAGATTGTTTTTGCGCAACTGTTTAGTGAGTTTGCCCTAGTATGTTCTAAGGAAGCTTTTGTTTTGATGGGGTAAGAACCTGCGCTCATATGCTTTCTTGACTTGGATTGGTTGCTGTGTGTGTGTTTTGAGTCTGGCTTGGCATATTTAGGGGGGTGAGAGAGAGCACAGGGGCTTTAGTGTTGCGTAACCAATGTTTTTTGACCCTGGGAAGCCCTGTGTGTGTGTGCCTGTGTTCCTCTGGAGACAAGAGATGTGATGATGTGGACATCATCTGCAGGAAACAGAAACTCCTCCTCTTACTCCTTGTGCTTATTTTCACCTGTACATTTGCATTTTGTGACATAGTTCTTGGTGTGTGGGTTATTATTGGTGCATTTATTGCATGTGTTGTCACCGTTTTTGCAGGATGTCTGCCTAAAGCTCCAGTTCCTAATTTCATCTGCCTCCTCTGGTGCATGTTCTGCCCATGGCATGCTCCTGTTTGGCTCTGTGCCAATGCCACCCATCTCTATGGTAACGCTGTGGCCACAGCTCTTTTTTTTCCCATGTCACAGTGGATTAAGGGGCCACAAACTGAGACGCTGGGGGCTTCAGAAAGCCGCATTACCATTGGGCAGTGGTGGGGTGGGGCGGGGTGACAGAGTTCTTCAGTGGGTTTGGTCAAAGTGAGACGATTAGAAGCCCAGCCCACCTCAGGCCACCGTGATGGGGTCACCCTGCAGAGTGGCTTCTTGTCCCCTTCTCCCTCTTGCTCCATTTCAACCACGTTTTCCTCTTTGTTGTCTTTCCCTCCCTTTCTTGCATCCTTTAGAAGGTTTGAAGTGCCAAGTATTGTGCAGCAGCGTGATCGGTTGGGGGCGGAGCTCTGGGTCAGATCAGAGAGGAATCATGGGTATTCAGTTGAATTTAGGCTATTGTTTAATTGTCATTGATTAATTGGAAGCCAATGAATGGTTGATTTATTCACTTGTACCCCAGTAATCTATATTAATGCTATTTTGATGTTAATGCTTTTACATGTATACAAATTATACAGTACAGAGACTTAAGCTCTGTAAGATTAATAAAAAATATTTTAATGTAAGTTTCAAATATTTTTAAATGAGTTTCGTATGCCAATCATTAATTTGATCAATACTAAAAATACAGGTAATATTTTAAAATATTGCAATGTAAATGTCTTTACTGTAACATTTATTGTAAATTTTAATGCATGCTTAATTTAAAAAAAAAAAAGGATAACAAATAATATAGAAGTAACAGTTTCTTAAAAAAAAAAAAAAAACCTTGCTGGTCCAAAACTTTTAAATGGTATGAGAGTCAACATATTTATTATCAGAGAAAAGGCCAATATTCCCATTTCTTAACTTAAGTGTAAAAACATTTATTAAAATATCATTTACAATCTTTGAGATTCATTCTGAGGAATGCTAATTATCTATTTTATTCTTCACCAGGTAAAAATATTATTTCTGAGTGTATAAAAAAGTAGAAGCACACCTCCTCAATAAGTAATTTTATTCAATAAACACTGAGCTGTTTTATTCATACTTGTAGTACGAATTATGCAGTATTTTTACATCTTTCCTTATGCCTCAGTATGAGCAATATTAACAATGCATTCTGTATTAATGCTAACGTAATAGGTCGTCACTTTAAATTACAACTGAATATGGAAATTCATGAAAATCTCTAGTTGATGCATGAGCGAAGATAGATCAGGCAGGAAGCAGGTTCATAAAAACGGCTAAATTAGAGATCACTGTCAAGGTCATCAGTAGTGGGATGGGGTTGGCAGGTCTGGTGCTGTTCTTTGATGAGATCCTTGGAATGCGTGTGAACGTGGAAATGAGAGGGGTGTGTGCGTGTGTGCGTGTGTGTGTGTGTGTGTGTGTGTGTGTGTAGCTCCAGGGTTGGAATGTAACAGCAGCTTTTGTGCCTGTTTTACAGAGCCGCTTGTTAAAGTAGACACAGGCAGGGATATGGAGGGATGGAGAGGAAGTAAAGAGAGAGGTAGGAAGGGGCACACAGCAGGAGAAGGAGAGAGAAATAAGGAGGATTTAAGAGATTAACTGATCAAGGCCGTATATAAGGGGAACCTGAAATTCTCCAATCAGTGTTTCATGTAGAACGACCCTGACATTTATATCCATACAGCACATAGGTTTTGGTATTGCTTTGAAGTGTTTTAAGGCAGCAAGTAACATGTTTGTTTAATATGGATAATCTATCCCTCTCAATGCTCTCATGTGTGTTCATACAAATTGTGTTATTAGTACCCAAGGTCAAATATTAGCAGATGCTCAGAGCACACATGACAACAGTAAGAACAAATATTTAGCTAATGTGAAATGCTAGGATTCCTCTGTTCTCTATCTGTAATATTTGAAGAATTCCATCCAAATTCTGTCTAGTTTAGTCTGTCTAGTTCTGTTTAGTCTTTAGACTTAGTAGTTCTGTATTTGATATTGCATGTAATTTTATGTTCTTAAACCTTTACGATGTTCCAAACAATTATGACATGAAAACAAAAGTAGAAATTAAGCAGTACACGTTTAAAAAAAATCAGACATACAATTCTGGTAACAAAATTTGCGTCACGCTCACTATATGCGGACCTTTGTGTACATGTAAAAAGAAAAGTATACTTTGGCCTTAATTTGTCATGAGTTCCCTTAAGATTTTTACATGGGATTTTATAAATTGTATGGTAAATATTATATGTATGGCCAATTAATATGGTAAATAAATTGATGATACTTGGGTATTGCTCTAGAATGCAAATTACACACATCCATACTGAAAACAAATTTTTAGGATGTATATACACTACCATTCAAAAATTTGGGGTCAGTAAGATATTTAATGGTTTTTAAAGATGTTTCTTATGCTCATCAAGGCTGCGTTTATTAGATTAAAAATCCAGAAAAAACTGTAATATTGTGAAATATTATTATAACTGTTTTCTGTGTGAATATATTTTAAAATGTAATTTATTCCTGTGATACAAA
>JAUCMR010000032.1:14982711-14998229 GCA_032357425.1 Enteromius argenteus | reverse complement strand
ACAAAATAAGATATTTTGAAGAAATTTTGTAACCAGGCTGTTTTGGTCACCATTGACTTCCATAGTATTTTTTTTTTGTCTGATTACAAAATTTCTTCAAAATATCTCCCTTCATGTTCAGCAGAACAAGGAAATTCATACAGATTTGTCATTTGTCATTAATCATACTGATATTTATGTGATACCTAAAGTGCAAGTACTACAGTATTTACATGTTTTTGGACATGGTATCATGGTAATACAGCAGTATGCCATGTTCAAAAAACTTTATTTTACCATAGTATGTTTGTGAAGGTCATAAGTCATATCCTTTCTACCCTTCAAAAAGACTTTTATCAAGACATGTAAACGTGTTCAAAGTGTGACCGCACACGAGAGCCTTTGTGAGCCGTGTGAAGTGGGTCTCCATAAGCCTCCTCTGATAAGTTCTTTGAAGATCCGCCGTTTCTCACGTCTGGTTAAATGCGAGGAGTCGGAGACGACGAACAGCAGCAGCCACTTTTACCTCACATCCGTATCAAGAGAGGCCAGCGGTCGACGGCCATCTTGGGTAGAGGGAAAATCTGCTTTGAGTCTTGTAGTTTACAGCTCCTAGGATGAGTGCAGCGGCAAGGGGAGGAGAAACCGAGAGTGTGTGTGTGTGTCTCAACTTGCTGAAGTAGGCAAAACATCTGGTGTGTGTGTGGGAGATGGAAGTTTTTCCTTTGCTAAAGGGAATGGTATTTGGCACGCACTGTCTCTTCCACATCACACACACACAGAGCTGATACAGCCGCTTTGTTTTTCTCTGGCCCCCAAAACATTCCACACCATTGTGTTCGCTTGTCACAAACACCAACATTTAATCCCCATTTTGTTTCGGGATCTGTTCAAACCTTCGATTTATTCCTTGTTATATCTGTTTTTTTCTCCAGTAGTCGAACTGCATCTGAATTCTGCATTGGTGTGTTACTTCAGGGTGTGTTGTGGAAACCTCTGATGTGGTCTTGCGTGTGGTTTCTCCCCCAGTGCTGTGAGAACGTGAAGTTCTCTGAATGTGAGGTAGTCGGGAAGTTCCTAGTAATCGTTTTGTGACTGTATGAGTTGAGGTTTGTCGGTGTGTTAAAGACATAGTTCACCCAAAATTGACAATTCTGTCATTTACTCACCCTCATGTTGGTCCAAACCCATATGACTTTGGTTAATCTTCAAAACACAAATTAAGATATTTTTAATTCATTAAATTTAACTATCCTCCACTGAAAGTCCAGGTAACCAAAACTTCAAAAAGGTTATAAATGTATTGTAAAGTGAATCCATATGTTTTGAGCGATTTAATCCAAGTATTGTAAACAGATTTCATTATGATTCAATATTACATTGAGGCTTTTATTTACATCTACACAATGATTGACACATACATATGGGCTGCATCCAAAATCACATACTCTTTGAGTTTTCTTATTAAAAAGTAATTACTAAAAATGTATGTTCTATATAGCATAATAAAATTTAATCCAGATGTTCACCATGTTGTTATTGTCATGTGACCTACCTGTCTGACTTGTCAATCACTATGTCCTCTCCTGTGGCCTCATTGGATAGAAAAGTGTCCATTGACATCTTAAATTGCTACAGTGATCTGTCACGCCACATCTAAGAGCATGAAAATGACATTTCTTGTTTGAATTTGGGATGAAATAAAAATTTTAGAGCCCAAACTTTGTTTCTTATCAGTATAACAAACACAAAGCTCTTTGTGCATGGGAGGCATATCATAAATAATGTTAGGTGAAGAGAAGAACCATGGACCTGGCAACCTTGGCTTGAACTATGAGATTTACGGTCAAATAGAACTGAGATATTTTTTTAAAAAGAGATTGCGTTATCATTGCATTAACTTCCAACAGCCATAAATTTACGTAATAGGCATTTTATTCACATATAAGTTGCATTCAGACTTGTTTTTCCATCCCCTTTATATTGACAGGGTATAATTGGCCCTTAACCGATATTGCAGTTAATTGCCTTTATTGACCAATAGATATATCAGTGCATCCCTATTTATAAGCTTTTTGGATCTTTTATTTTTTGGTTACCTGGACTTTCTTAGGTTTCATTAAAAATAACTTTATTTTGCCATTAATTCCGTAGCAATTTCGCATTTAATTCGACTGATACCGATAATCTGCCAACATATCAGTTCATACCTATTTATAACCTTTTTGGATATTTTACATTTTGGTTTACATTTGTTTTTATTAAAAATATTTCAAAGATTAACTAAAGCTTTACGAGTCTGGAATGACATGATGGTGAGTAAATGATAACATTTAGCATTTTTGGGAGAACTATCCCTTTAAGTAAGCAGTTCTCGCTTCAGACTGGCATTGAATTCATCAAGAGCCTATAGTGTATGTGCGTGTGTGTGTTGGCATCAGCGTTAAATGTTCTCTCTCAGCGAATACGACCTGTGTACTGACGTCAGTCGTGCCAAATCACAGCACTCGCTGCGGCACACATCTGTAACCGTATCCCTCACAGCGCGTGGGGATAGATGTGTGTGGAAGTTTCAGTGGGCTAAAAATGTCCCCACTCTCCCGGGTCCTGGCACAGCATGCCTATGTGTGTGTGTGTGCGTGTGTGTTACACGGCTGAATGACGTTAGTTCATTGAGTTGATGGTAGATGAGCACCACCCGTCACTCGCTGCCTTATAAGGTTCTCTGCAGAGTAAAGCTCCAAATCCCACCTCTGCAGACGCTGTATGAGTGTGCAGATAACTTACTGTAGTGTGGGAGTGTGTGTGACGTTACAGTACGCTGTAATGCTGGCTTCTATTACATGTGCTTATTTTAACACATGCATGTGATGCATGTAATATGTTAGAGGCATGGAAGAGGCACACGTCCCAGCTTTGAGAAAGTCAAGCTGTTGATATTATTATCAGTGCTGAATATTCCCACAGTCCCACAAGGGTTCCCACAGTCCCGATCATGGAAAACCTTGAAGTGTAAGGGGTTGTTGAATGTGAAGTGTGAGATATCTGCGTCAATACCAAATGAGTTGTAGTATGTATTAGTATGTTTTAGTAGCCCAGTTAAGCCTGATACAAAATTAACTCCACAAATGGTGTGAGTTTTGGTGTGGGACTACCAGTTTGGAAACATTTTGTCATTTTGTGACACTCCTGGTGGAAAAATTAAACACTACCATAGACATCTTTTTTGTTAATTTAATGTTTGCTTTGTGAATAAAAGTATTTAAAAAAAGTACTGACCCCAAACTTTTGAACAGTATTGCAGGACAGAGCTGGGTAATAACTGATTACATATAATCTATACACTATATAATCAAATTCCAAAAATCAGTTACTCTTTATTAGATTATATTACTTTTTATAATGCTTATAATGAGATTACAGCAGTAAATCATTCATAATTTATTGATTATCCCTAGTTACTTTTCTCTTAAATTGTCCTTTCCATAGATCCTACTGCATAACATACCATTTAGCTTTGACTATATTCACAATAGAGAGTGGTCATGTAAATAGTTTTTGTGTTCCATGTTTCTGAATTTGCTTTTTTTTTTTTTTAATTATTAGTTTTTTAGCAACTTATAAGCCCACTACAGTTCTTACATTAAGCCCAGTTTGGCAAACCCTGGTTTAATGTATTGTCTAATACATTTTACGATGTCGATATGAAAAAAAAAAAAAAATATATATATATATATTTAAAGTAAAATATTTGCTTTCTCTTTTTTTTTTTTTTTTTATATTAATATGTTTAATGGTAAGTTTAAAAGATAAAAAGTAATCTAATACCTGAAATGTGTAACCTTCATTACATTTGGACTACATTTTGTAAATAATCTACCCAGCTCTGGTAGTATATTTTCTATTTTATGGAAATGTTCATTTTTAATATTAGTTTTCAGTTCTGAGTGGAGTAAATGGTGGAGCCCACCATTTTTTCATAAAACACATTAGGCATGTTATTACTTTTGCATTTTAGTTCATTTCCATATGTCAAATGTCTGACAACTCAAAAGGAAATTATCCATAGCAATTTCTATAAAAAATGTAAATAATAAAACAAATAAATCTGTATTTGAGATGCAGCATACACTGGAATCTTTTAAGTTTTTTCGACATTATAAAGACGATTGTGTGATTAACAAATTCCAGGAACAGAATTTTAGAATCTGAATTTTGTAAATGCTGAATATTACCAGTAGCTCCTCCCCTTCATTCCGGGATGCTGTGACTTCCGGGAGCGGCTTTTTTGAGCTCCTTCTCGTTTTCTTTTTTTTTTTTCCCACGCTACGTGTTTGTACAGTCCGGCAGCTTATAATTTCACCCTCTACAATTTTCTCCATCTCTCTGGTTTTCTAAGTAAAGAGGAAAGAGGCCCTAAAAATGTCCGCACTATAAAAGTGCTTGACGTCGGGGTTGCTGCGGAGATGTGAGGGGGCTTTCATGTTCTCAGCGCTGCACTATTAGACCTGCGGCTCTCTGCTCTGCTGCTACACAGCGCTGTATTTATAGCTGAGGTTTGTCTCAAGCCGCTGCCTCTTCAGCTCTGAGTTCAGGCCTGGTCCTTCCCGTAGATTTAAACCAAGGCCTAATCGGAACCATGGAGCTCCGTGCTCGGACCTATCTCTCCTCAGCTCCATCACAGGGCCTACTGTCATGCTTTCTGTGTGCAATTACAGTAAGTAATGGAAAAGTATCACAGGATTGGTTTCAGAGGTTAAGTGAGGAATTGAAGCTGTATTTGTTTTGAATGTAAATAACAAATCAGGTCAGCCGTTCCGTGTTGTAATGGCTAGTTCTCTTTCATGTATGACATCATGACGGCTGTGTCCAAAGCAGCGACCGCTTCAGGTAAAAGGTTTGGGAACAAAATCAGACCAGTCTAAACAAATAAGCTCACTCCGATACAGGCGAGGTTGTGTATTCCAGGGCAGAGCTAGTGTCAGAATAATGTCAGCTGGATGGAAAGAGGGCAGCGGTTTGTACAGGAATATGTACACAGATAGAAACACTTGTAAACTTAGCAAAAGTCAACGTCAGAGTTGACCTCATTTACTTTCTGATAAATAAATAGAAAGATGTGGGAGTAGAGCATTCAAGATGCAAATTTAACATCAAAGTAGTCTTTACAGATGCTTTACATTGATTTTAACAGCTTGCTGGAGGGTAAATTATTAGAGAATATATATATATACTTTTAGTCTGTTCCAAACACAAAGCCACTGTATGGTTTCAGAAGACTTGTAAAAATGTAGCATATAAGTCATATGGACTATTTTTATGATGCTTATAACCAATGTTGTGGGAAACACATTACAGTGCAAGTTAAATAATCAGATTGCTTTGTAAGAAACTAGTATAGTAATGCATAATTTTTTTTAATGTAGAAGGAAGTATCTGAGTTCCTTTTTCAAGTAATGCACGTTAAGGTCCTTGCACACAGTTCGAAATTTTTTTGCATGCATTTTTTCGTATTTGCCATCCTTTCCTATCAAAATGCATGGATGCGAAAATGCAATACATCGAAACCGAGCTGAATTTTTTTATGATGTTGAAAAGTTCGGAGACAGTGTGTAAATGCGATTGACTCGACGCAAGGTCATATTTATACTCCGTGCAATGACCTTTACTTTGTTTCCCATGTCTTGACTGACAGCTCTCATGTTGCCATGTTGAGAGAAATCAGAAGTAAGATTCAGTAGCTATTCCTCAAAATAAATAAAAACTATTAAAGAAGAAAAAAATATTATAAACCAATGTGTTTGCTACTGACCTTCGATGATCCAATTCAATCATGCCAATCAAAAATGACTTATTCCTGTTTCATTTTTGATATTGCTGAGTAGTATTGAACGTTCTTCCCCTGCGTCATGTTTTTCATGCAATTTGTTGCAATTGCAATTTTTTTAAAGAAGAATTTTGTTATATTAAAAACAAGCAAGCCCAGTCCAACGTAATGCATTACTTTCCAAAAAAGTAACCAAGTAACATAAGTTAGGGAGTAACATAATATTGTGATGCACAGCTTTCTCCAACACTGCTTATAAGGTGCTTTTATGTCTCTCTTGAACCCTGCCAGTCCTTATTTATTGTCAATTTGTTGGTCAACATGGTGAATTTGCGCGACCAATTTAAACATGATTGAAACCTTTTGACGTTAAACTCCCAGTTGTGTGGATTTGTGAATGGATTACGCCTGCAAAATTTCACAGAGGAACAGTTAAAGTGACCACACCTTAACACAGACGTACTACAGGTTTAAAACACAAGAATGAGTAAATGTCATTTTTTTTAATCAAATATCCAGTTTCACATCACATTATAGAAATGCGCATGTCCTTTCATGTCTACTTTAAACCCTGTGTCTGAAGTCGTGACATGCAAGCACATATGAGTGACGTCTCAATGCCGTCACCGTTTTTGTTTTCTCCAGAATTGATGTTGAAGAGGTGTGTGCGCTCGCGCCTAATGCTGACTGTCTACGTTCTGATCTTTTAATCACAGTCAGTGAGAGTGTTATATAATAAAAGCAGCTCGTAGTTGTTTGTGTGTGTCTGAGTGGATTAGACGTGCGATTGAACGGGCAGGAGTCATGAGCGCCACTTTCGGATGAGGCTCACATACGCTTGTGCATGGATAAAGGGAGACAAACAGAAAGAGAGCAGATTGTCTGCATCAGGTCTCGCTCACTCTCTCTGTGTTTGTGCCGAGCGATGATGTCATAAAGCTTTTGGCTCCTCTCAGGCTGTTCGAATCTGTGTTGAACGTTTCCAGGGAAACAATGATGCTTGTTTATCAACTGTTGGCAAGGTCAGTTACTCCTCAGGCCGAAGGAAGGATCCAAGAAAGAGTGGTGTTTTCAAATAAACGAAGAAAGGGAGGATTTGTTTGTTTTTGTGTATGAGAGGGCGCTATAGACCAGCGTGTTCCTAAAAAAAAAAAAAAAAGCAGATTACCAGCATGTTTCTACTCTAAATAGTGCTTTTAGGTTTTATGTTGTGTTGTCTGTGGCTGTTTGATCATCTGAGTAACGTTCGTTTCTCCTTTTTTTCTTTTTTTCCACCAGAATGAAGAGTAGAAAGCCACCGTTTCTTCATTGTCAAGACTCAGAATCTCTCCCCGCTCACCACAGACCGGACCTCAGAAAACTGGACCTCAATAAACTCACTAACCTCATTTTCCAGAACCACATTATCACCCGGACGCTACTAAAACCATATGGACAAAACAGACCTCATAACATCACATATCCGGACCTCACAAATGCTGGATTCCACTACCCATAAATCTCTCACAACCGGACTTTCATTGTGCGCACCTTTTCAGACATTACCAGACGTTACTGTTACACTCGGTACAAACCAATTTCTACCGTCAAACGTGGTAAAATGGCACCTTTTGAGGTAAAGGGCAATGGTACTGCAGTAGTAGTTGTAGTTTCTCAAGTTACTTTAATAATATTTATGTAAAGGGTGGTACTTCACTAGTACCCAACTTACGACAGTTTGTTTGGTACAGGGATGCTTTAAGAAGCAGCCATGTTGTGTTGGATTTGTACGACTGTCTCTAACAGTGTTGATTGTACCCGTTTGCTTCAGTACTGCCAGATATTTTCATTACAAATGGGATTACATATTGTGATACTGCTCTCAATTAGACACTTATATTATACACCCAGGACGGACAACCTCAAACACCCCTAGCTCACCTCAGGATTTTACAAAAGAGTTTACATACACACTGTGTTTCAGCACTGTGAGCCATGACTGACCTCATGCTGCCAAACACACACTGTGATGTCTGTCAAACCCGTGTTTCATTTCATGCTTGGAATTGTAATAATAAGCATGTATATCGTGAAGTTTATATTGGCCTCCAAACACAACTCCACCCCCATTTTATTTTATTTTCTTCTTATTATTTTCTTATTAAAACCATTTTTTATTATTGTTAGCTTGAAAATCAAGAAACGATTTTAATAATTAGTATACATCTCATATAGAGTATATATGGCTTCCAAACAGAACTATGAATTATTTTGGTACTATTTTTTTTTCTTTTTCGTTTTACATCCTTTTTTATTTTAAAATAATTTCTGTAATTTTTTTAATTATTATTACTATTATTATTATTATTATATATGCACAGGTTTGGTTACAGTAAATTTAATTTCACATGATTACCTGATGAACAATACAGTTAGAGATTTTGTGAATGATGAGGGGCGGACTTTTCTTTTACTTTCGTCACAAATGAATAGAGGCCTTACTGCCATGGTTGGGCTCAATAAAGAGCTTATTCAAGCAATCACATTCATGGGTGTGTAAATCCCATGACTGAACGAATGTTTATGATCAGATTGTATCACCAGTAGTTGGTCAAACTGAACAAAAAAAAATCTTCAATTACGTACAGTTCAGTATAATACTTTTTCTAAACCTTGTAGTGCAAGTCGATTTTACAGGCAGCAGTCCTGTTTTTTTCATTTTGAGCATCCTGCTGTTAAGCCTTGGAAGCCAGTCAAAGTTGCTCGCAACTTTTTTTAGGCTGTTTTATTTCATTACAGTTGTATCTTTTATTTCATATGGTTTATTTTTGCTTAAAATAACACTTGCTTGGGCGATGGTAAGCTCACAGCAACAGGTTTAAAAAAGAAAAAAAAACTCAACGTCTCATGTTTGCTGCTGAAATGAAACAAACAATGAACAATCTGTAAATTATTGAATATATAGAAATGTTCTTGGTTCTCTTTTAAGAGTTAAACATTATTTAACATTTCATGGTTGGTGTTTCATTGTAATTTTTTTTTTTTTTGCCTTTCTCTACGCATTTTTAAAATGTGTCCACTGTTCTTAAGTTCAGTCTTTTTGTGGGGAATATTTGCTTATATATTAAAAAGTGTAATGCAACCTTTTCGAGAGAATGGTACGGTTCTATAGAGTTTCCCTAATTTTGTAAAAGATGCTTATTAATGTAACATGCACATCAGGGACTTCCCTTTCTCCCCCCCACCAACTCCGGATGGATTCGCTTTTGGAAACCTGTTACACTTGCGTTTCACTGAGCTCTGATTGGCTTTGACGGTGGTGTTCCTGAAACCTGATAGGCTGTTCTAAAGGTTGCCTGTCATTCGATAAGTTGCAGTTGTCGATTTAGCACCCTGCGGTTGTGTTATGATACAGGGTGTGGGGCATCACTCTTCCCACCATTATGTGGCCAAACCTTCAACATCTCAACCAAACTTGTTCTCCTTTGTAAATAATGTATTGTATAAATGAAAACTGATGATTGGTGGATATTGGACTGACCAGGGATGTTTGGTTTTATGGATGCTCAAAGCAAGCAAATAACTGGTGCTCTTGAAAGGATGAATGAATTGAAATATGTAAACGATATGAGTGTATGTACAGTACAGATGAATGGATGCACATGTAAACAAATATGTTTGTTTTCAATGAATGACCAGCAGTAAGGATAGGGCTGTGTAAACCCCTCCCCAACCCCCTATTTAGAAGAATGGTATCTTCTGGAACCTTGACGTGTAATAAAGTAGAAGCGCTTATCTTTTCTGAACTTCTTGTTTCCTGTGGTCTTTATGGCATGCAGCACGAGAGGCTATACTATAAACAGGGTATGTTGTTAAAAAATGGCAACCCATTCAATCATGATCATATTCACGATATAGTATGGCTCTGAGTGCCTTACAATATATTTTAGAATTTTATTTAAATAATTATTTGAAAAAAAAAAAAAATATATATATATATATATATGTGTGTGTGTGTGTGTGTGTGTCAACATTTGAAGGATCTCACTGTCTTTTCCGGATAACTCTGATGAATGGTTTTGATCCACTTTACTTGACTACTATATATATATATATATATATATACACAGATTAGAGACTGATGCAATATGCATTGTTGCATAGCCAGCATAACTAATGATATGATACATAAAAAATACAAATGAAGCAGCTACCGATATGATGCAATACTATTCACAATGCAGTGCAATCTGATTTCAGCTCAATTCAACACAATGCTTTTCAGTGCAACACAATGCAATATAAAAGAAATTAGCTATTTTTGCAATTCGGTATTGTACAGATAGCTTTTATTTATTTGGTTCAGACAGAAAAACATAAATTAACCAATTTGTTGAATTAAGTGGCTTTTGACTTTTAATGCCTTGGTCTCAATACTATGATATGTCATGTACGTGGCAGGGATAATGATGAGAGAATGTGCACTAGTGGGAGGAGAAATCAATCTACATATAAAATATTGGTCACTTCCTAAATTATAAAAGTCACATCTACTAATAATTATTTAAATACATTTTATTTGCTGAAATTCCAATGCACAATTTTTCAAAATCGATGCATTAACTTCTATGCCGACGCACTGATGTGATTTTTTGCATGTATCTTGAGCATCAAATTAAATTATTACAGGGA
The DNA here is from genome assembly GCA_032357425.1 of Enteromius argenteus. Lineage (NCBI taxonomy): Eukaryota > Metazoa > Chordata > Actinopteri > Cypriniformes > Cyprinidae > Enteromius > Enteromius argenteus. The sequence continues at coordinate 14,987,752 of JAUCMR010000032.1, read as the reverse complement.
TTTCTGAAAAATCATGTGACACTGAAGACGAGTAATGATGCTGAAAAATCAGTTTTGCTATAAAAATAGGAAATGCTATTTTTAAAGTAAAATAATTTGACAATATTACTGTTCTACTGGATTTTTGATTTAAGAAATGCAGCCTTGATACGCATTTTCCAAAAAAGACCTGGCATAACAGTGGGTTTTTACCTATACATCTGTCCTTGTTAGATTTTACTATGTCTTGGCTTTTGTTTCCATAGCTAGGTACTCAACAGGAGAGTCTGGATTTGCGGCACGTAGACTGGACTCTAGAGGCCTGCAACATATGGAAAGTCTTTCAGAATGCGGAGAAAGAAAGAATGACATGAGGTTGTACCTCATCAATGGAGTTCTCCACAGACATTCCTTCAGCAGGAGCTCAGTGACGGGCCAGCAGCAGACAAAAGGATATCCTTACTCGGTGTGTATGTGTGTGTGCGGTCAATTTATGTGGGAATTGGAGGAACTTAGGTGGATATACACTTGAGATCTTAACCTGTTAGCTTCTGGGATTTTACCCTGATTGCATTTAGTATTTAATGAGATTGGATCATGCAGCCTGGCAAAAAGTCCCGCATGAGAAGGCAGTGTCCTTGCTTTCATCGGCCCTGATTGTGAGTGCTCTCACTGAGGATGGTGTCCTCAGATACCCTCCTTTAACTTAATTAGCCTCAGTAAACTCATCTGTGTGCCATTCACTGGTTCAGATTAGTGATGCACAGGTTCGGACATATTAAAGCAACTGTGAATATAGAGGCGAAACTGATGCACTTCAAACTGTCGCTCAAATGCTTGGTCTATGTGTATTTAGTTAGTATAATCAAATAAAAGCAATTAGTTTACTTCCATTCGTTCACCTTATTCAGTGTTTCAATACAAGTTTGGTATTCGCTTGTACAAAACTCACTGCAAATGTTGCCAGGGTCTAATATGCTGATTTGGTGCTCAGAAACATTTGTGACAAAGGGCAATGAGCAGTATTGAAACAATGAAGCCGACATGCAGTAACAAAGCAAGCTTTTAAAGTCTTTAAACCCCCCTCCTCCTCACAAACACACACACACCTGGTTTATAAAGTGTTTATAGGTAACCAGGTAGCTGACTGACAGGAATGCCAGACATGTAGTCATGGTCTCTCATTAGGCAGAGAGAATGACAGAGGTCCAATACCAGAACATGCAGACATACAATGTTTTTGTGTTGTCTTTGTTGTAAGGTGGGAAAAATCAGGTTTCTCTGCTTTGCTGTGGTAAAGTTTCATCATCTTCACAGGCACACACACACACTTGCACACACACACTCTCCAGAATCCACAGATATAGCTGGTTTTAAAGCACTCGGAGAGCAGAGGGTCCCAGCTGTTAAACTAAACACGGTCAAAATCATCTTTCTGTTTAGCTTTATATTATCCAGCACATAAACACAAAGCACTGGCATCATATATCAGCTGTGTGCGATATGCAACAGGAGGGATTCAGGTATGTATGGATATGTATGCAAAAAAGAGCATAGTGGGAATTAGGAGAGCTCAGCAAGTAAAGACAACAGAGGAAAAAAAGTTTAGAAGACAAAAGCACCATGCTACTACTCTGTTTTGTTTTGTTTTACATTGCAGCGTGATGCCACCAGAACAGTAACTCCTGTTAGAGAAGGAGGTGGTTTGTTAGGGTGGGTCAAATTCAAGTTTGGGTGGGCCAGGACTATCCTGGCCTGGAGGCCTGGAGGAAGGAGATATGAATAAAAGATAAAAAGGAAGCAGAGAAAAGGTAGTTTACTAGCAAAAGATCTGATCATTAAAACATAGGTTTAAAAGAACGATGCATTGGAGGCAGAAAAGAAAAGGAGAAAACAAAGACGGGAAGAAAACCACAAGGGGGTGTGTGCATGTGTACATGTATGTGTGTGTGCAGTATGTGAGGGGTTGATGTATAAAGGGGCCCCACGGCAGTCTGGGGGATAATACTCAGCAGATGTGTCCTTATCTGACTCTGAGAAGGGTAGCGCTGAACTCAGACGGAGGGGAAAACGCTCATACCGTAGGCCTGCATGCTTGCATCTGTCTACGACCAACTGACCGTTTCATGGTCGGGCTTCACATAATTGCACATCAGATCAAAATTCCAAAGAATTCCCAACGTGCTAATTGCTAATTAAACGTGAAAGGGGGGAAAGCCAGTTCCAGTAAGTCGGTGGGTCACCTCAGAGGCTCGACACCAAACGCACCATTAATTCAGCCAAGTATCTGGCCTCTTAAAACGCCTTTCAAGCCTGAAGGCACAACAAGTGGTCTGACAAAGTCTGTTGTGCAGCTTCTTTGACTGCCAAGTCCTACATTTTAGCTTTTTTAGGGTAAAATTATCAAAGCCCAGAGAGTCGGGTGCTTTTATCAGAGGCCAAGAGGAGATGACAAGGCTCTTGAGGTGGTAGGCCACCCTTTCATTAACAGTAAGGCCGAAACCACTGATAAACAGTCATTAAGCTTTGAGTTAGCGGCCCGAGCTCTGCACTGACAGCTAGCTTCCTAGCTAGCTTTAAAAGTCTAAACGTGAGGGGCGATCGGTTTGCAGCCACATAAAACTTCGGAACAATCAGACGTATTTAGAGGCAGGCCTCCGCTAGTTTTAAAGTACACTTCAATGGCGGGAACAAAAACAATTTTGGTTGGAAGCCGAGCAGCGCTGTCAAGCGTTTTAAATCATTTTGATACATACAGTTGAAACAGCTGCGCACACGCCAATAATTTCGCTGCTGCGTTTCTCTGAATGGACGTTAGATGTGGTTTTGGAAGAGGAGGATTGGGTCGTGAAGTTCCTTTCGCTCAGTGTTGTTTTCCCTCAACCCGTACGTGATCTTTGACTTAAACTCCCTTTTCTGTGCGCTTGTCTCTAAATATAGCTCGGTGAACTCGGATCCTAATCAGGCGCGTTTTGGGTACAAACAGTCCAAAAATACAGCGGTGGTCATGCGGCGCTCATCTGAAGCAGGACGCGGGACGTTTCGGGGGTAATTCAGTTTCGGCGTGTGTGACTTAGATTAGGTAAGGGATACACTGTAGAATGCGAGCATTCAGCTCAAGTCGTAAACACTGGATTAGTGCGTAGTCTGAATAGGTGATATGTATCGCACTGAGGACAGGGTTTGAGAAGACGCTTATTTGCTCGAGACGGGATGTTCTTTCACCTTTCAGGGTCAGGGAACCAAAACGATCCAGCTTAATCCAAGATATCCTGTGTGCAGCTGAAGACTCATCTGACCTCAAAGCCCTGCTGCATGATATATTAGACAATTTCTTTCATAATGAAGTATGCAAAAGCAACTACACACAGGGTCGTTCAAGTTTCAAGTTGTGAAAGAATGTTGTGCTGCACAATATAAACTATGCAATTGTTTTTTTGTTTTTAATTGAGTGTAAAACAGACCTCTTTACAAATTATATTAGTTTACTATAGCTAATATAGGCTATAGAAGTCATCTGTATTGCTCAAAATAATATGTTCTCCAATCACTTCACAACATTTCATTTAATATGAGAAGCTAATATAAAATATGAATACTAATATTGATAAAGTAATATAGCTAATTAGGCTTATTCGTTGGTTTGAAAACAATGAGATGCAACATTTTTATTCAAAAGTGGATTAAAAATATAGAAAAAATGAACGAGTCGCTAACTGAAGTCCAAAAATACAGTTTCGTTTTTATTTTTGTTCCGGTTCGTCCAGCACAAAGAAATATAACTCGTGCTGTGCATACAAAATAAAAATAGCATGAATGCACAGTTCCCAAATTAATCGTTCTTTTGAACTGGTTCTTTTTAGTGAACTATATGAACTATATAGTTTCTGTTTCTAGTTTATGGTTTCTGTTGGATTATGCAAAAAGTTGATTAAGACTGGTAGTGGTGGCATCATGGTGCAATGAAAAACGGAGTCATACAGTGCTATGTTACGTCATTGTCTAATTACATGAACAGTCTGGTGAGTTGTTTCTTTGAATCAGTTCTTTGAAACGAACTGTGTAAAAGAACACTAGGACACAGTATACAGTTCTACACATGCAGCTTACATTATGTGTTTTCTCTCAGTTTCACATTTGAAATTTTTTGCAGACCTTTTTCGATAAGTCTGTTATGTGTTTATCTCTTAGTTGGTTAAAGGTCATTGAAAGAACATTGTACTGCTGCTAATGCCCAAGACCCTCTGTCCTCACAGGACTTCCTCTCTGAGCTCTGTAGGCTAATGTCAAAGGATTCCTCAGTGGTTGTGAGCGATTGAGATTTACCGGGCACACAGGGTGCCGAGTCAGTTTAGGCCATGCACACAATAAATCATCTGTGTGAATGTGTTTGTGCTTCAGTAGAAATACCAGTGAAGTCTTCGACGGTTACGGCCCCATTACTGAACTAGCCTTTTAAGAATAAGATGTGACTGTAGAAAATTTATTTAATACTTTTAGGCAAGAGATCTTTTGTATCTTCCTAGTCAGTAATACTGTTTACAGTAAACTGACACTTTGTTCTATTTCTTACATATATTCATGCATGTTCCCTACTTTTGAAATAAAAAGTTCTGTTCATGTTAGTGAAATTTAATGGGCAAGAAGGACCATCTCATGAATGTGCGCATAAATAGTACACCAAATTAAAACGAAAACGTGTGGTATTGATAGGCAAAAATGGCATGTATGGGTAGGATTAGGGTTGTGGGGTAAATGTGTATCAAATGTATGTGAAAACTGCGTAAAGAAAATTCGTATCATATGCACGCGGAAATTATATGCATGCCAAACACGTGCGTGTCATATATAGCTAAAGTACATTTTTGAGTATAAATATCACGACTTTTCATTTTTATTAGCCGTACTAATTATACGCATTTCAGTTTCAAACCAAACAGTTTTATGTTGGTCAACTACAGTATTTATTGCATTAAACTTTCAAGTTAACCCATAAGGACCCACGGTGACGCGGGTGTCACAAACACTACTGATTAGCTGGAAAGGTCTTTTTAAAGCATTA
>JAUCMR010000032.1:14959911-14972131 GCA_032357425.1 Enteromius argenteus | reverse complement strand
GCCTTGATGAGCAGAAGAAACATCTTTAAAAACCATTAAATATCTTACTGACCCCAAATTTTTTGAACGGTAGTGTAGGAAGGATTTATATTTCAAGTAGGCCTAAATTTTGTTTATTCGTACAACACGTGTACTTCATATTGTCAAGGAATCCTGAAAAAAAGAACCACAGTTTCAGAAATAATAATAATATCAAGAAATGTGTCTTTAGCAGCAAAGTACAACAATTGCATATTAAAATTATTTCTAAAGGATCATGTGACACAAAGACTGGAGTAATGACTGTTAAATATTCCTCACTCAAATAAATTACATTTTAAAACTTATTTAAATAGGGTTAGCTTTGGTAAGCATGTTAGTCAGAGACTTTGAGACCTGAATGACCAGACACACAACAGTTATGCAAAAACATATGTATTTATTTCTGTCATACTCTGTAATAATTTAAAAGAAAAACAGTGATACAATAAGCATACTTTTTTCATTTGTACTCTTTTTTTGACATTCTAAAATAAAAATACTAGAAAAGGTAAAGACTGCAACACTCTGAGTGCAAAAGAGACACACGCACACACACTCAAACACACTTGGACACCAATGTGCTTATGTTACACTCCCATAGTGCAACAAATTCGTCCACTGATTAAACTAGAGAATATTTACACACTGCAAAAACGCAAAACTGCAAAGAGATTGTGTGTGAATGAGAGCGTTGTGTATCAGCCACTATTCAAACTTTTTTTATTTGAAAATTATCTTACATATCATCATTCTTTTTAATTATGATGTATACATACTGATTCATTTTCTTATTTTTTTTTCTCCAACATCTAGGAAACTAAACATTTCGTATATCAGAAGATCCCTTTGTATGGGTAAAATATAAGTGCACTGGAAAATTACTGCAAACGACTCTGGAGGAACGATAATTGGCTCTTTCGTGGTAGGTGGTAAAAGAACAAACCCAGAAGCATTCTCAAAGTATGCCACAAAAACCCGTATTCTAGAACATTTCATATTTCACGACATTTCACATTAGAATCAGAATGCATCAAAGAACATTTGCGTCACAAGTGTTCTAGAACCTGTCGAGCATCGTTTCAGGTTCCATGAAAGTGACTCTGGGAAATCATTGTGTTGAGTGATAAACGTCTGGTGCTGAGATCTGTTCTAAACTCGCAAAGATTTGAATGGTTTCATATTTGCCCAGAAACCTGAAAATTCCCGTTTGGCTTTTCGTCCTTATAGCACTTAGAAACTATAAAGACACATAGTTAGATTAACCATAACACCATGATGGATTTTTTTTTTTATGTCTGCATCCCAGTTTGTATACTGTACGTTATATATAGCTGGCTAGATGAGAAAAATCACAAATTATGTTCTATTGAAAATGTAATGATATAATTTTCAAAATACACATCCATGCATGGTTTTTCATACGACCACAATCCAATGCACATCAGACGTTTTTCTGCATACTATGACGCTATTTTTACACTTTTTAATTTTATAGTTTTAGATTATGAATTTAGCTAAATGTTAAAAGTTCACCCCAAAATGAAAATTTGCTGACAGTTTACTTATCCTCAGGCAATTCAAGATGTAGATGAGTTTGTTTCTTCATCATAACTTATAACAATATAGCATTACGTCATTCGCTCACTGATGGTTCCTCTGCAGTGGGTGGGTGCCGTCAGAATGAGAGTCAGAACAGCGGATAAAAGCATCACAAAAATCTACAAGTCATCCACACAAATGCAATCCATCATTAAATTTCTTGTGAAATGAAAAGCTGTGTGTTTGTAAAAAAATACATAAAATCATTTTAACGTGAAACTGTCCATAATCCATAATGTTTTGTTTTTTTCCAGAGAAAAAGTCCATCTGTTCTGATGAAGACACAAATGCATCTACAACTTGGATTGCCTGAGGGTGAGTACATTTTAATTTCTGGGTCAGCTGTTCCTATAATGTCATGGTACTACACAGTGTGTTAATGTAATGTATTCAAAAGTACAGCTTTGTGGCACACAGTGTAAGTATGCAAACTGGAATGCAGTGCATATGACGAACACTATACTGTTACTGCCATCTACTGGTAAATTGTAGTACTGCACCTGTGGGGGTCTGCAGAACTTGGCACCCCTCTGTTTTTGGTCTTTAACCTTTCCCCCCTAACTACTACATTGTTGTGTATTCTCATTGTAGTGACTAGTAATGTTAGTAAGTAGGATTATTTACCTTCATTTCATTGTAAACCTTTATGACATCATTCTACTGACCTTAAAGCCCCTCCCTAAAGTATTTTTTTAAGTCACAGTGAACCCAGGTCTCCAAGGCAATGCTTTTTACTTGGATGCAAGCTTTGTACATGTGTATGTGAGCATGTGCTGATACAATTTTTGAAAAGTGCCTGTGTTTAATGTGCATGTGTACATGGTTTACATTAAAGAGTGTCTTTGTGTTGGTTTAATGTGTATTAAATAAGCAAGTTAGGACGTGTGATTGTGCGATGGGGATGGCAGTGAGGGGAGGGGCTTCAGACAACCGGCCCCATCTTTAGGGGTGTGGCTTGATCACACCTGAGCAGACATCAATCAGAACTTCAGCATGATATCACATCACAGTCCCGCCCATAGCAGTGCAAAGAACTACAGAGCACAGTGTCTCCATGACAAAAACTGTACAGTAGAGCATAAAACAGAGTTTGTGTTGCCGTTTTTAATTGGCAGATAAACTTCTGCATTGGTCCCTCAAATTACTGACGGCAAAGCCAGCCGATTGCTGAATCACACCAACACCATTGCTCATTGGCTATTCCACATCAAATGAACACTTAAAAGGGCACTGTGAATCCTCAAACCATCCACATTCTGTTTTCTAGACCCTCCGGTATGTTAAAGGGATAGTTCAGCTAAAAATGTCAATTCTATCATTCTCATTTTTTTCATTCCAAACATGCAGGATTTTCTTGCATCTATGGAACACAGAAGAAGATATTTTTCAATAATTGCTTCAACTATGCTGTAAAAGTCAGGGAAATCCAAAACAACATTAGATCTTATTGACAAAAGAAAGAAGTCTTGCATGTTTGGAATGACACGGGTTTTCTGTAAATGATGACAGAATTCTCTATTTAGGGTGAATCTCTTAGTAAAGTGTGCTTGAATGCACCAGCATGGCTCTTTGATTGCGTGGTTAAGCTATGGATGGAGCCTTGATGCACAGCATCTGATCAGAGTAAATTATGGCCTCGTCTTTTCTTTCTGAGCCTTTTCAGCATGATATTGCCTGCCCTTGACTCGTGTCGCAGTGATATATGAGCATGTAAACTGACAGTATGTCTGCATAGTGCTTCATAAAAGGACGGTGTCTGTATCCGAGATATTATCTGACATGGTAGAGGACAAGATTTATGAATTTTCATCATCCAATCCCTAGCCACGTGCAATCCTAATGAACATACACAAACCGCCCATGCTAATTTAGTACCAGTTGTATTATGTGTATGACTGTCATGTAGCTGTTAAAGTTGAACATTCAAGAAAGTAGTTGAACAGCACCAAATGTTAGGCTATAAAGCAGCTGATATTAGTGTGTGTTTGTGAGTTTACAGTGCTCACAATTGAATGCACCAGCTGACCTCGCAAAACAGAAAGTGCCCTTGTGGTTTATCTGACCGTACGCTCAATATCTGACCAACTGCCCGAGCTTTACTTTAATAACCCAGTTATCTCATAATCCAATCTGACCTAATATCTCAAAATCCAGCCGATCGCCTTCAAGTCCAACCCAGAAGTCATAGGAACGACAACCTGACACCTCACGATCCGACATTTAAAATACAGACACCAAAAAATATAGCATTTTCAAATAAACTCTCCATATGAAAAACAGACAATGAACAAAAGCGCCCGTCCATGCCGTATAACCAAATGCATAGGCATTAAAAACAACGTGTTTTCTCAATGAAATTACTGCACATATTTCACCACACATTATAGATTATTTCCCCAGACACACAGATGAGTGCCAAATATAGAAACACCCCAAAAAAGGATACAAAATAAATAGAAATACCATTTCGAAGAGGACAAATATCATCTCATGGGTAAAAGTGTACTCTTTTCACTCGTAGATCTCATTTCGAGAGTTCCTCTTTATAAAACCGCTAATCATATTTTATATTAAGACAGTTATCTCCAATATAAAAATATCAAATATAAACAGCGATAGGAAACCAGGGAGTTTTGATAATCCTTCACTGTGCGTAGTCCCGCTTCCTGCTAGCTGTTTATCAACATTTGGACACGCCCCCTCAGTCTCCATGGCTGTAGTTCGCTGGTCACTCTTTATATAGCAGTGTCCCAGAAGACAGTGGTTTGGGTGGAGTAAGGAGGGGGCCCATATTTTTTGCCCCCATTGGTCTTCTTCCAGCTAGGCAGGATGGGCATGCTTTCCTGCTTGCACAGGGCTTTGTCTGAAGGTCTCTGTCTGGCTTTTATCTCCTTGCACAGGTGACGTTTCTTCTCGATCATCTCCATCATGGTGCTGTCCCCACATGCCCAGGGCATTGGGGGCATCTAATGGGTGGCAAGGGTGAGACAATATTGGTGCATGCAGAGCTGCTTTTAATTTTGTAGCTTTTATATTTTTTTTAAGGGTGAAGGCATTGACAGTGTTCTTAAATAATAAAGGATGTGTTTAATAATTCATGGCCTCTAATAAAGTCAGTGCAGTCAGAATGTATTGCCGTTCAGTTTAATGCTCTCTCTTTCACACACACACACACACACACAATATCTTAATCATGTACACACATTTTAAATTGCCCATGCTTCTGTACAAACACAAACTAAAACAAGTTTATAGGCAACACAAAATCTTATGTAAACACACTATAGCTCTGGTTCAATACCTAGTGATACTGTAGGCAAGAAGTCTGTGCCATACTAATAGCACTTCTTATGTGAAGCACTTGTATTTAGAGTTATTGTAGTTAACTAAAACTAAAACCATAAAAACAGTTTCATTACTTAAAAATAAATGTTATCTGAAAAAGTAAACAAGAACAAAATGTAACTGATTTTATTTCAGCTTGTTGCCAACTTTTCTTATATCCGTTTGGTTTAACTTAGAGTAAATCCAAATAAAACTAAACCAGAAATAAAAAAAAAAATTAATAAAAATGACAAAACGTCACATTTCTATTGCTTTACCTGAAAATTAAGATGAAAGCAAGATAGAAACAATAATAATTCAGTTTATTTAAGCAGAGTTTAATGTTAATATATTGCTAAGCAAACAAAGTGATAATCTAGTAAGTTTAAAAAATTTTTAAACACTTTCAGTAAAATCTATTTTTAATTACAATTTGAGATAGTTTAGGTATTGTTAAATATTAACTACAATTTTGAGTAATTAAAAAAAAAGTTTAAATAAAAATAAATATTATATGAAAAACTTCAGCTTAAATGAAAATCAGAAATGTTGCCTTGGCAATTTACTGAAATAAAAATAAATGGATGCTTTTTATAGAAATATAAATAAAATGAAAAACGTATACAACAAAAAAAAATTCAAACTGAAAATGAAAATGTAAAAGTAAAAGCTATATTATTGAATATTTGTGTATAAATAATACTAAAATAACAGAGATTTGAAATTATGGATACATGTACTACTGCCTTAAATTTAGGCTAAAACAAGGTTTTATTAGGCAGCATAGTAAAGTTCCATAAATAAAATGAGGATTTGCCAACTAGGTTTTGTAACAGAGCACATACTTCAGACATGCATACACACATACACACACATACAGTACACACACGTTTGTGCTTTTGAGAAAGGAAGCAGCAGACAGACACAGAAAGTACAGTGGAGAAGGATAAGACATTTTGACAAGGTTTTATTTTTGTTTTGTTTTGTTGGGGTTAGTTTTATCCCTCGATTTTTAGATTTATTTGGGTTAGTTCAATTACAGTTGCTAACAATCAAACACACAACTGGGGAGTGAGAGTAGATCAGACAACATACTTAATGTGTTTTATGTCGTCTTATGTTATAATATTCTGAGTCATTAATTGTGTGTACATCATGTCTGTTCTGTATGTTTCTATAAAATAGTGGGTGTTTTCTCAACAGCTTTCGTCAGCTGTGATATAAAGAGTGTGTTTTGGTGAGTTTGTGTAGTGAGTTGTGTAACTGACTCCCCAGTCTCTGTGAAAGTGACTTTGACGTGGAAAACATAATCATTATTACAGGATTTCTGTACATAATACAATAGCTCTAAAAACCTGCTCAAATAAGGCCACACAGACAAACAGGAGAGAGAATTTGACACGTGACACTGATATAAATGCCATGTCTGGGATACATATATACACACATCAAACAGCTGTTTGTTTAGATTTACCCGTTGATTAAAAAATGCTGAACTTTTTATTTAAAGTGGCACTTTTTTGTTTGAGGTCAGTAAGATTTTGATATTAGATAAGATTGCTATTTTTTAAATAAATTCTGTTATTTTTAACTTTCTATTTATCAAAGAATCCTGAAAAAAATAAATCATGTATTGGAATGATTTCTGAAGGATCATGTGACACTAAAGGCTGCTGGAAATTCAGCTTTGCCATCACAGAAATAAATTACATCTAAAAAGGAAAATATAATGAAATTTTTAATAAAAATGTATAATCCTGGGCAATGACTAATCGCAATTAAAATAATATTTTTTGTTTATGTAATATATGTGTGTGTACTGCATATTTATTATGTATATATAAATACAAACACAAACAGTATATATTTTGAACTTTTTTATATGTATTAACATGCATATATTTATATTCATATAATTTACTTTATATATAAATATATTTAATATATATAGCATAACATATTTTCTTGAATATATACATGCATTTGTGTGTATTTATATATACATAATAAATATACACAGTACAAACACATATTTTGCACACATTTTATTTTGGATGTGATTAATTACAATTAATCGCTGCCCAGCACTAAACATTTCACAATGTTTTTACTGTATTTTTGATTAAATAAATGTAGTCTGTTTTGTTATTATTATTGTTATTATTTTGTTTTCTTGTAGCTGTATGCATTAAAGTGTTACTTACAGAATAAGATAATTGAAATTAAATATATTAATCATTTAACAGCCTTAATATAAGGATATATGCACTTAATCTGCACTTATTTATGGCCATTTTGTCCATTCTATGAATGATTTTCAAACAATCCTGAAGCTCCTGGGGGTATTTTTAGGAAACTGCCAATCAGATTGTCAATATTTCAATCAATTTCACTCATATGGCGTATGCTTTGGATTGAGGCTCCAGTTTTTCCAGTTTCATGGCATTAACAGCTGTGTTTGATGTCTGTACATCTGAGGAACCCAACCACAAAGTCTGAAACATTGTGATAGAGACCGAACAGACTGAGGATGCTGCGGGTCGAGAGTAAAGCTGTCCGCCGCTGCTCTGAAGAGGTTCTCATTCAGATTCAGATCAGTTGAATCTTCTCTCAAGTGCTTAAACTGTCTGATGTATAAAACCCTGACTGTGGATCTCTTGGCATAAACTCGCAGAGGACAAATTAAATGTGAGAGCCTCTTCAGAGCATGATGGGAAGGCAGCCCTGATCTGGACCGAACACAAACAACACACACATACGCATCTACATAGACAGACGATGAGCGCCGTGAGCCAAGCGAAACACACGGCAGCGGAAGCAGCAGATCGGCAGACAGAATAGGATATACACACAGCCTGGGGTCAAAGGTCAAAGATATGAAGGTATTGCCGACAGACACCGAGACAGGAACCGAACTCCACACGCATGCCATCTTTCGCTCATTCTGAGGAATAAGGGGGTTGTACCTGGAACGGGGTCCCGCACGGATGTTCGGAGGCATGTCTTTGGGGCGTTCCCACAGGGGACGGGACTCCTGATGTGGATGCGGAGCGACCCAATTTACACCCGGCTTTTGCTTCTAAAATGAAAGAGAATATGTTAAAGTGCCCCATTACGGATTTTGGAAATTGACCTTTCATGCATGTCGAACTGTTGCTTAGGACCTCCAAAACCAAAAAGATTCACAACCCATAACTGGAGCACTTTGAATACTTAATGTGAACATCCTCATTTGTTTTTATGGATAGGACGCACCTCCGAGCATGGTGGTCGGGCTGATAGAGGAGCGGCCGAACCGACTGGGCGTGGCTGTGGGCGTGGCTGATTGTCCTGTGGGCGTTTCCCAATCCTGTGATTTCGGAGAAGAGCTACGAAGGGCTCTGTCCCTGCTGTCACTTCTGCCTTTACTTTCACCTAGAAGAGAGAAAAGCAGGTAGAGATCTGAGTATGCAGTATAATTCTCCAGCTCTGTGATTTTATGAGAATGATTTTGCAGTTTCATGCATGAGTGCTTGAATTTGTAACAATGCTGCAATACATATATATTATCTCTAGGTGTCACAAAAGAGACAAAACAAATTCCACACTATCCTATTGCTATTTCTACTGTATTCTGTATGCATATTGTGCAAAGTGTGTTTAGAATTTCTGCATGCATGAAATATAATAACAATATGTATAATATGATAACAGTTTTCAAAAGTATGCAGTAATTCCAAATTGATAAACCCGAAGTAATATGAACAGTAATTAAAAAAAAAGTCCTACTCTTTTGATCAAAACGCTAAAGCATTTTAAACAAAAACTTTATTTATCTTTATTTATGCTCAAACATATTCAAAAACATTTTATACACTGTAATATTCATAAAAAATCTTATATATTGAACATATAAATAAATAAAGTTAAATAGTTTCTGGTAATAAAATAAATGGACGCCATATGCTATATTAAACATGAAATATATGTCAACAATGTATTATAGCATGCTACTACTTTACTAGTTCACATACTATACTTTATATATATATATATATATATATATATAAATTACACTTAAATATGCACAGTTTAAATTGCAATTGCTTGTGCAATAATCAAAGCATTGAATAAATATTTTAAAAAAACAATAGAAGACATGTTTACTTATGCTCAAACTTGACATTTCTTTGTTTTTACACTCCGTTCTTTCCTCTTTCGTACAGTCATTCCCCTTATCTTTGTATTTTTTCATTTCATCTCTCTCTTAATCTCTCTCCCCTCACAGGGGATCCATTAGCAGTCACATTCATCACATCTTTCACTGGCTCTGAAGACATTAGGGAAATTGCTTTACTAACAGATGAAAGCTTTTCAATTATTTCAGCTGGCAAGAGTATCTGAATGCGTGTCCGTATCTTCCATATAGACGTGTGCCTAGCTATATCGTCTGACACTTATGGGCGTAGGAATTGAAGGTGACATCAGCATATGTCATCAGTGTGTGTGTGTGTGTGTGTGTCTAGGGACTGAAGCTTTATGCTAATAAAAGGCATGAGCTACTTCAGTTCATTTCAGTTCATGCAGCATTGCACCTAGGGTTGCAAAACAGAATCGTCCATGCTGTTTCATAGCAATTCCATCTTAAATTCATTTTAGCACCAAATTCACTACAGGAATAGGTATCTTTTCTACATACACACAGCATCTCCTTTTTTAGATTTGTGGGCTGTAAACTGTTTAAAAAAAACAAAACTAGGAAACCAACTGATGTTGATTCTTATGAGCCGGTTCTTTTTAGTGAGTCAAACACATGCAGTGTGGTGCAACCAGTGTAGTCTGAAACCTGAACGAGTCATTTTTATGAGGCAATTCTTTTTAGTGAGTCATAAGCATACAGTATGGCACAACCAATGTTGTCCAATTTAAAAATTAAAGGAATAGTTCACCAAAAAAGAATCTTCCTTTGTGTTTGGCACAACAAAGAAATGACTTTAATGACTCTTATGAATCAGTTCTTTTTAGTGAATCAAACACAGAGCAACCAGTGTAGTCTGACTGTCGAATGAATTTTCTGAATAACATACAGAATCCACAACTCAGATTTTCAAATTATTGACTGTTATGAGTTACTTATTTTTAGTGAATCAAAAAAACATACAATACAGTGCAACCAGTATCGTCCGATTCCAGAATGAACGATTCTTAATCGATTCTTAAGAGCCTATTCTTTTTAGGGAATCATAAACATACAGTAATGGCACAATCAGTGTGGGATGATTCCTAAATTAATGACTCTTATGAGTCAGTTCATTTTCATGATTCATAAACATACAGTTTGGCTCAGCAATTGTAGTCTGACTGCTGAACAAATTACACTTATGACCCGCTACATTTTAGTGAATTAAACACAGTTAAAATTCCTTATTTCTTATGAAAGGACAAATGTAAAGATATTATACATTATATATTTTGTCAGTATTTTCATAAAAAAAAAAAAAAAAAAATATATATATATATATATATATAGGTTATATTTGTTGAAAAGATATTTCTCATATTCTCATAAAATAATTTTTTTTTTTTATATATATATATCTCTTATAATCCTCTGCTGACGGTGGAAATGTTAGCTTATTTTGCATTCTGGTCTCACATTAGCTACTCGAAAACCTTATTTACCATACTTTATCTCTTTGGTAACACACACACTGTCTGGCCACGTCTGTTGAAATCCCATTAGTCTGTGGTGTCCTGCTCCATTAGTTTACATTTAATTAGTGTCCACTGTCATTAGCGTTGGCCGCTAATGCTAAGACTGCGACAAATTTATCATATTTACTTATTAACATGCACACGGTCAATGCCTGGATGTAGTCTGTGTGTGTGTGAATGTGAGTCCATTAGCAGAGGGAATTTTCGGTGTATGTTGGCAGTGCTGTGTTCTTGTCAGTGTTCACAGGGTCAAGTTGTTCTACAAGGCTTTTCTGCAAACAGCAGCCAACATAGAAACATGTTCTCCTCATCCAGTTATAGTGAAATGCCATGCCAAATATCTTTTGGCACTCCGAGGTAATGGGCACAAACAACACCACAGAAACAAGTCTAAAAGGCACAGCAGGAGCCAAACAAGAGACAGGTTGTAGTTTATCTCCAGGGTCAGTTCTCATTTAGGGATCTTAAGATCAGCCGCCGATTGCACCAAACCTCTTTTGGCGATCGTTGGGTTATAATTACAACTAAGAGTTTTCTTAGCTTAAGGCATTTGTCAGGCTCAGGCTCAGAGGCGGGGAGAAACAGATGAGTATGGAGGCCAGTTTCAGTCACAGAGTAAAAAATAAAAAGCAAGCTAATTGTCTGATAAAGTTTAAAATGAGACAATGTGGGATATAAAGTTGCATTAATGAAGTTTTAAGCCCCATTGCAAGATATAAAGTCACATTGTAAGATATAAACTCGCAATTATGAGAAAACAAAGTAGCATTTGTGACATAAAGTTACAACTGGAAGGAATTCAGTTGCATTTATAAAAAAAAAAATAAAGCTGCAATTACCCTTATTTTTTATTTATTCGTTCATTTTTATAGCGAGGTGGAAAAAAGCTTCCATAGATGAGACTTCAACCACTAGGACAAGCAGCTGTGGAAGTGATAGAAAGTGATGGAGTTTTGCAAAAGCACAAATGTGCAATTTAGTGTTTACAGAACTTCTTCAATATGTATTATATCAGCATGCAGTGGGACAGATCTTGTGAAGCACAGTGAAGTTGTGAAGTTTATTTAAAACGTACTCCACTAAAATTTCTAAGAACTCTGCTCAACATAGATTGGAATGGTTGGATTTTATATATATATATATATATATGTTACGTTTATATTTTAAATGTATTTATATTTAATATAAATTGAATGATTATAAATATATACATAATATACACAATATATATGTAAATAAAGGTAAATATTTTCAAAATACATGCTGTATCTGTGTGTATTCATATATATATATATATATATATATATATATATATATACACACACGCATACATACATGAATAATAACACACAATAGACACACATATATTATGTAAAAAAATACAACCTTTTATTTTGGATGGGATTAATCAGGATTAATTGTTTGACAGCATTAAAAAATGTATATTACATTTTATATATATATATAGTGTTAGAGAAGATCTGTATGGAGGATTGGGCCAAAAACCCTCCTGCAGTGTGTGCAAACCTGGTGAAGAACTACAGGAACCGTTTGACCTCTGTAATTGTTAACAAAGGCTTCT
>JAUCMR010000032.1:14929291-14940606 GCA_032357425.1 Enteromius argenteus | reverse complement strand
CTGCCGAGTCTGTCCAGCTTCCTCCCCCGCCAACGGATCCAACTCACCACCAGGTGGTGATCAGTTGACAGCTCCGCACCACAAAGTCGATCATCGACCTCCACCCTAGGGTGCCCTGGTACCACGTGTACTGATAGACACCCTCATGCTCGAACATGGTGTTCGTTATGGACAAACTGTGACTAGCACAGAACTCCAACAACAGAACACCACTCAGGTTCAGATCAGGGGGGCCGTTCCTCCCAATCACACCCCTCCGGGTATCACTAGCATCGCCCACGTGTGCGTTGAAGTCCCCCAGTAGAACGACGGAGTCCCCAGTTGGAGCACTTTTGGAGCAGATTCTGTGTCCAAGGATTGGGTCTTTGGGGTTAGACTAGTTGGGGTTAGACTATATTTATGAGTGTTGAATAAACTCGCTCAACAAATTTGGCATTCAAACCAATTGCAGCCGAACAGCAAACAAAAAGTATATTAACATGAAAAAGCATACTATGTTTATCGCCTTCTTGTGTTTATCGTGTCTAAATGTTAGCCATTGTTTTTCACTGAAAGTCTGTCAGCTACAGAAAGCTATGGAAATTATAATTTAGTAGTGATAGTTAATGTAAACTACACCAGACGCGAACGGTGCGAATTGCGACAAGTTGCGTCAAAGCACACAGATCCTGTGATAATCAGTCGTTCAGTACCTGAGCACGAGCACTACTGTAAACGGATGCCGCGTTCTCTGCCTGCCGTGCTCGCGCTACAAAGTAACAAACGGATATAGAAAGCACACTTTGATATATCTAGTGTAGAGACGCATTAGGTGGCAGACCATTTTTTTTTGCAAGTTTCAGCTCTTACATCTTTGGTGTAAAGTCGCCATAACCAAACGCCCCCCAAGAACCCCATTGGGAAACACTAGTGTAGACAATACCATTGACTGCGGTTTGGGTTAAACACCAAATTGCTTTCAGGGCTTCTGGCTGCTACTATGGCAACCTTGTCAAAACTTTTTCCACGCAATTTATTGAACACAAATTATCATTAATATCTGAAAAGCTGTGTTAGACAGTTCACTTTCTCTCTCTCCTATACAGTTGTGATGCAAACAGGTACACAAAACACAGACACACTATCTAAAATCTGACAAAAATGTAATTTAAAATAAAATAATTTGTATTTTCAGACATGAAAATTAAGGTTATATTTAGAACCAGCCAGGCTGTTTGCGTTATTATTATTTTCATGACAGTTTAACGAGACTCCCACAATTCTCATTACCCTAATGTTTATGGGAAAAATGTCTTATTAGTGTAATGCCAAATATGTGCAAATTGCAAAAATAATGATATAACAGATATTAAACAAAAGTACACCTTTATAGAAGTGTGTATATATATAATTTAGGGTTAGGGTTAGATGTGTGTGTGTGTGTATTTATATACATTATTCAATTACAGTAATAACATAAAACTTGTTAATTAATATGAATGTTCTAAAAAATAATGTTGCACTGAAAACTGAAACTTATTGGTTTTCTTTATGCAAAATAAAATATCTTATGATTTTTATGGTGAAATACAATCTGTGTATATAAAGATTGTTTTCTTTATGACATCATTTTCATGACAATTAAGCATATCCACCCCTCCCCCAACTCTCATTAGCCTAAGGTTATGTGTAACAAAAACCACTCTCATTACTTGAATGTGAAAAAAAAATTATACAATAGCTAAATTGTAACCCGTAGTATATTTGTAAAGGTTAATGTTGATCATTATTTCTATATTGTATATTATTTGTTATTATTTTTATCTAGATTTTTAAATATTTTATTTATTTATTGTTCTTATGGCTGTATTGCAGTATTGACTTAATTGTTATGAAAACAATCTTTTCTGGGAAAGAAAAAAATAATTATATATATATATATATATATATATATATATATAATTTTGTGGAATATCATTTCTTATGATTTCAAATGATTTTCATGGTGAAATATAACTTTGACATTTCTTTGTGAGATTCACCGATCAGTTTTACCAGCACAATAAAGAAAGTTTGCATGTCTCAACTGAAGTACTTTATAAAAGACCTCATAAAACCCACTTATCTACATAAAGAGAAACAAATGTAGGTGTGTGCCTATAATTTCTTATTCATTTCCCAATCCAATCATTTTCAAATTTATTTTAAGCCTCGTCATCATGCACACATGCTCATATATGAGAGTGAGGCAAGCTGTAACAGGATTTCGGTATTATGTAGGTCCTGTAAGGTCATCAGATCCAGTTTTTCCATTGTGTGTGTGTCCTTGGCCGGGTTTCTCTCAATGTGCATATCTGTGTGATAGCAATTGAGTGACACATCCAAACCTGTCTTCTGTTGTGTGTGATTTAAGGGAGCGTGTGCGTGTGTCCTCAGGGGCTAGCAGTCTAAATTTAGAGACGAAAGGGAGACAAGGACCAAGCCCACTGTTGCCATAGAAACTCACCCCTCTGTCTCCATGGTGACAGACCCTGTTTTTTCCCTCTCCAGGCAGAGGAGGTGTGACTTTAGGCCCTCCCACTGTCACTGTTTATATGTGCGTGTGTGTTTTGATCCTCTTTCATGAGTTATGTTAATGAAATTTCATCTGCATTCTGTAATCCTGATTGTTTAATCTCACTAAAACACCTCCAAAGGAAAAAGACAACCCACAGATGAACTCAATCACTCGGTGTGTGTCATTGACCTCCTCTCCGTATAAAGAACACCCCTCTTATGCCCCATTACTGTGGGAAGTGTGTCTCAAGCTGTATGAATAGAGGGCTGCCACTCAGACCTCTCAGAGAGATGCTAAAGAGGAGGAAAGAACCGGAGGTTCGATTACAGGGTACAAACAGGAATAAATGTAAGGTTATAGGGGCAGTGGAAGAGAAAATGAAGGGTTTGAGAGGACAAGTTGCTGATAAAGAGAGAAGTGCTAAAAAGGAAGAGGAAAAGAGGAATGAAAACAAAAATGAGAGGGTAGAGGAATGCGTGTTAAAGGAGACCTATTATGCCCCTTTTTACAAGATGCAATTTAAGTCTCAGGTGTCCCTAGAATGTGTCTGTAAAGTTTCAGCTCATAATACCCCACAGATCATTTATTATAGCATTTTGAAAATGGCTATTTTGAGTGGATGCAAAAAACAGGCTGTTTTCATGGATGTCCCCTTAAATGCAAATAAGCTGCTTCTCCCCGCCCCCTTTTCCTAGATTAGGGTTGTGCCTTTACAGATCTTACCTGTTTTTTATGATTATCATATCTATTGTGCTGAAATCAACAGTTAACATACTTTCACCATTGCGTTAGAACTTAGAACTGTTGCTTACGAAAACAGTGACGTTCAAAAAAAAGTTTTGAAGTGGTGTTCGAAAAAAAAATGCATTTGAGATTTGCTATATATTTGGTATAATATTGTATGTATGTGTATAAAATTAGATATATATCCAACTTTGTATATAGAATAATGCAATAATGCAGTTAAATTTTATGACTATATAAACAATCACTCATCCAAGATTAAGATTAAAATTTAAACTTATTTACTTGTTTAAATATAATTTAATATACTTAGAAATACTTGTGCTGTTAAAATAGGTTGGTCAATCACACAAAAAAAATGTCTGCATTATACTGTACCCTGAAAAATTATTGGAAAATAAGAAATTATATAAGTAATATACCTCAGACGTACGTCATTACTGAAGTGAAATGGGTTGCATACAGCATTTTGTTCCAAATTTAGTTACAAAGAAGTCAAAATAACAATAAAGGAAATACAAAAGCTCTGGAATATCATTACACGCACACCTCTGGCTGCTGTTAGATTAATCATAGCATGCTTTTGTGTCTGTCTTTTATTAGACTGGCAGAACTGTCTGCTAAATGACTCTCACACACAGACAGCATAATGGCCGAAGGTTTTCATTGACTCTGTGTTTGTCTCTCTAATAACCAGCTATTTCCTCATTGACTTTTAGAGCTCAGGACCAGTGACCTTTATTTCCCTGGCTTTCTCTCACTCTCTTTGCACACACAGCCGACTAAAATACCAAATGTTAAAGAGCATAATATACTAACATAAGTCAATAAAAAGTCAGTGTGAAAGTCTAGTTAATAATACTGCTATTAGATACTTATGCTAGTTATGGTAGGCTTTTTAGCATTTGGGACAAGCACAATATGTCAGTAATTTTAACTTTTACATTTTTTACATTAGTTGTGATTGTCATTTTTAAAAGTGCTTGTCCAAATAGGGGGACTTATGGTCACTTGAAAGTATTTAAACTAATAAATTGTTATTAACGCAGTATATTGAAATTATCAAACTGTGATCTAATTTAAAATTCTAAATGGATCAATAAATGTGAGCTGAAATTATATATTATTTTTATATTCCCTCAGTAACTATTGTTTTATTTAAAACCATTCAGTTTTGGAATGATGGTTAATTAACTTAATGTATACAATTAAATAACCATGTTCATTAATTAAATACATCAATAAATTTTTTTAAAACAAACAGCTTTGTTATAATAACATCAGAAATCTTAGAATATTGTATTGGATAAAGTAGGCCCTTTAAGTCAGAAAAGTTGTACCTTTTGAAAAGATACCATCTTAGTGACAGTTTTTGTACCTTTTTTCTAAGAGTGTCCTTTAGTGTTCATATGTGAGATAATTGTGTCTGTTTTATTGTTTGCAAGTCTAAAGCATAGCAGGATGAGCTGTGTGCTGAATTTTAAATACTTAGATACAGGGGTTTGTTCAAATCCCAAAGTAAGAACAATGGTAATAGCCAACAGCATTATTATCTGCAGTATTCACAGGGAGTCTAGGGAGTCTATCCCTAGCTGTCTGTGTGTGTGTGAGTGTGTGTGTGTGTACCTCTTGATAGCATCCTCCTGCCGTCTCTTCTTCTGGTTTTTCTCCTGTAGGTATGTCCAGTGTGTGTGGTTGCGGACGCGGTCGCTCTCTCGGGCGATGTCAGAGGCGTTCTGGATAACCAGCTCGTCATACGCCCTCAGACCACTGTCCTCCACGTACTGCAGGAAATGTGTGCACTCTTCTTCCCCTGAATCCATCCTTCAGCACAGCAGAGAGACTGCCTGGAAGACAGAGACAGAGAGAGAGAAAGTGAGAGAGAGACTTGAGTGTCTCACACACGTCATTCCGTCCTCTTGAGAGCATGTTCTTTATAAAAAAAACAATGAACCTTGGAGGTACAGGTGGGATGTATGCGCGCACACACACACACACACATAATCGCATGTCCTCGGGGGAATATGTTATCCTTTAACACTGAAGAGCATGATTCACTGCTGGGAAAAGGGCAAGAGCTAGCATGTTTAACAAATGTCTACATAGCTACCTAAAATGATGATGAGAACACAAATATATAATTACAGTTAATTATAATTACCACAGATTAACAGAGCCTATCCATCCATCCATCCTTCTATCCATCTATCTATCTATCTATCATTTCTCTATCTGTCCATTTATCTTACTTCTTGGGAGAATTTTGTCCACAAAGTACACAAGTATATAAACAGGTTGTGACTAGTAAGATCAGTCAGGTTCTTAGCATTGCATGCAAACAGTGGTAACATCTGGCCAAACATTATATGCCACTTAAAAGCCTTATTTCATCCTACTGCTGTATTTTTTACATGCTTTTAAAAACCGCACACTGCACATAGAGATAAATGATTTTCAGCCTAGTTTTGTGTGAGCTAGAGAGAGTATGTCAAGTTTATTTTTACAACTTTGTGAAGATGTCATCCAGTGTGGTGTTCTCTGTTGTATTATTCAGCATGTCTTAATATAGACTCTGATCTCAGATTGTCTCCCTCTCTCTCCATCCCTTCCTTAGTCACAATCCCACCTACACATCTGTCTTTCCTCCATTTAACATCTTTCACGCATTTCTGTACACACACATACACACACACACACCCCTGCACATGCCCATAGATGCCCTCACACTCTTACATACACAGGGACACACAGCTGTATTCTATAAATGGAATTTGAGAAGAAGGAACTGTGGGTTTCCAGGCAACAGTATCCTAGTGCGCTGACATAATGCAGGAAGCTGAGAACCTAATTCTGTGCTGAAGATGCATTAGTTCCGCTTTACACTGGCAGGCATGATATCCCCACCATGTGTGTGTGTGTCATGTAATGCTGAAAGCATGAAACAAGATATTCTTCTCCTCTTCTCTGTAGATGTATGCCCCAGATGAATCATGTTTCACAATTATGTTTCATCACCATTTGTGTATGTATTATAATAAAACATCTAACACTAAGTCTCTTTTTCAGAGTGATGAGGTGGCAAGATGCCACATTTCCATTGCTGGTGCTCACACACACACAGACACACACAAAATAGGTCAGCGAGACCACAGCACCACTTCAATGGATCCCGGTGAGTGGAGTTTAGCTTCGCTATTCATTCCATTACTCTGTAATTCACAGTTTCCTCCGCACCACACTACATTAATAGTGCCAATTCATAACTGAGGAATAGAAATAGCCTTCAAAACCGCAAAACACACCCAATGTGAGTAGATCCAGATTCATTGAAACACAAGATAATCACTGGAATACACTGAGAACCAATTGGATGTAGCGATTCTGACATAGCACAATGCTCATTTAAAGGGATAGTTTACCCAAAAATGAAAATTCATTTATATTTAATTTACTCACCATCATTTCGTTCCAAACCTGATTGACTTTATTTGTTCCATAGAACACAGAAGAAGGTATTTTAAAGAACATAGAGGTACTAAAATCACTGAAAATTCATAAATGGTAATTTTTCATTCATGTTCCAGAGACGAAAGTCAAACAGGTTTGAAATGACATGATATAAGAATTAAAATTTTTTGGATGAGCTTTTCCTTTAACAGAGCATTTAACTGAAACATTGTTTAAATACCCCATTCTGTACTATTGTCAAAAAAGAGGTTGAATCATGAATGACATGTACAGTAGTTGTGAATTATGGGTAATATGCTGATTTGGATCCAGAACGATCAACTGATGCTCAGTTTGACTCTGTCACACAGATGATGAACAACTGATGTATACAAGGAAAAGAATTACATTTGAAAGTCATTTCATTAAAATGTTATGTAAAGGTGTATACCATTCTATATAAATGAATCTTGAATGAATCTGAAAGATGCAGTTGGGAATTGTGGGTAATATGCTGATTAGATCCACTGATACTCTTGCTGACATACAGATGATGAAGAACTGATAAGGAAGACGATGAAATGGAAATGAGACAAAGCAAAACATCTGGATGGACACACATGCACACAATAACACTCACGGTCTCAGTGAATCTGCTCTCCCGGAACAGCTGATCTCCAGGTGTGTTCTGTGTGTGCGTTTCTCAACACCGCACGATATCGAATCCCCCTGCGGCTGGCAGACAAGCCCGGCGACAGCGACGCAGCACGGAGGAAACACACACTGGCGTAAGGAAGAGAAAGATGAAGGACGTGTCCATCTTTGGTGTTTCCAGAGCTCTGAAGAAAACCAAAGGTAGTGGTTCGACCCTTCTCCACCTACGGCTGCTCCTGCTGGGCCACTGAGGCTGTCCTCTCCCCCTACCAAACGCTTCTGGAAAGATCCACACCTCCCTTTGGTGGTTGCCTCATCTGCGCTGTCCCCACACACGCGTGGTGTGTGTGTGTGTGGGGTGGGCTCCGTGCGGATGCGGGTAGTATGAGCGTGTTCTGGTTTAGCCGGCTGCGGTGTGTGCGCAGAGATGTTAGGCAGCTAAATGCATCATGTCCTACAATCTCTTTGATCCGTCCTCCCCTGCTGCTGCTGCTGCTGCTGCCGCCGTGGCTGCCGTCACAAGCACACACACACACCCCCGTGCACGTCACATACACACGCAGAGATAAACCCAGCTCGGGCGTCAGTAGGCAAAAAGACCAGCTACAGCATCTGACTTTTCTTTAGTTCCTCTATCCTTCTTTTTTTCCCCTCTTTTTCTCTCTCTCTCTACCTTCTTTTTTGCTCTCTGATCTCCTTCCCTCCAGCCCTCACTGCTTACTCACTCCGTCCCCTGGTGATCTTCCCTCTCTCCCTCTTTCTCTCTCTCTCTCACTCGCTCTCACTCGCTCTCTCTCTTTCTCTGCATCCCTCATGTCTCTCAACCAATTGTGTGGCTTGCTTAGAGCTGTCCGTGGTTCTGAAAGAAAGAAAGAGTGAGAGAGAGAGAGAGAGAGAGAGAGAGAGAGAGAGCGTGAGTGAGTGAGAAAGGTTGTGTGAGTGTCAATCCTCTCCTGAGGGCATGACCTTTGCTCGTACAATGTCATCACCATGCAACTACACTGGCTCATGCAAAAAACACTCAAGAGACAGTCAGATGTGTGTATGCTTTTTTAGCATTTAAAGGTGAAATGTTAAACCATTATATAGTATACAAAAATTTGGGTTTGGTAAAAAATTTGTAATGTTTTTGAAAGAAGTACGAACTCTTATGCTCACCAAGGCTGCATTTGTTTGATCAAAAATACATTAAAACAGTAATACTGTGAAATATTATTGCAGTTTTAAATATTTGTTTTCTATTTTATAATGATTTAAAATATAATTTTTTCAACAGTTTCTACATATTTTACGAGGTGGCTAATAGGTAGGAATTCATAAGATTGTTGCTAAATCGTACGTATTTTACGAGATGCCAATTCGAATGGCCTAAACCTAACCCCACCCCTAAACCTACCCGTCATGGGGTTTTAGACAAATTAGTAAAAATTTTTAGACTAATTTGTACGAATTAGCACGAATTTGGCACCTCGTACGAATTGGTTGTGAGACTGTGTTGTATTTTTTCACATGTTAGCAAAGGTGATGTTACAGTAGCCATTACCAATCTTCAGTGTCACATGATCCATCAGAAATCATTCTGATACCCCAAAATGAAAATTTTGTCATTAATTACTCACCCTTATGTCGTTCCAAACCCATAAGACCTTTGTTCATCTTCAGAACACAAATGAAAATATTTTGGATGAAATCAGAGAGCCATCTGACCCTCCATAGACAGCAATACAACTGAAATGTTCCCAGATCCATAAACGTAGTAAATACATTGGTTAAGCAGTTCATGTGACATCAGTGGCTCAATTTCAATTTTGTGACGCTACGAGAATACTTTTTTTGTATGAACGTAATCTGCGTAATAAACAATGTTTACACCTATAGGGAAAGCGTGTGTATGCGTTGAGATACGATGTAACTCCGGGGAGAAGAATGGTTGAGTAAAGTGTTCTCATTGCAATGCAAAACTATGGAGAGTCAGATAGCTTTCTGATTCCATCAATAATATCTTAAGATGGACGAAGGTCTTATGGGCCTTAAGGGTGAGTCGTTAATGACATAATTTTCATTTTGGGGTGAACTAACCATTTAATTTATCTTCTAAATCTACCTAAACCCAACCTTTAAACGTAGTGTAGCTATATTGTCATTTCTGAAATGTGTGTCTTTATATAAATACGTGTCAGTAAAGTTTTTAGGACATTTTCCAGCAAAAGTTGTACACTTCTAACAAATGCTTTTTGAGCAAAATTGGACGCGTTTAGTTAATAATATACCCATTGTATCTCTCCTCACCTCATTAACTCTTGCTGACTTAAACACTTGTTCAGTGAAGACAGCACTTCTATGGAATATGCTCTTATAGACATTGTACCATAGAGTTGTTTGTGTATGTTGCGTAAGGATACTTTGTGTCCTTTGCTTGCCTCTCCACTTCTCATTCTTTCATGTTTCTCTCTCCTCTGTTCAATCTTCCTGTCCTTTCTTGTCTCCAAGACTTTCTATCTCTGTGTGTAGGTATGTGTGTTTATTTCTGCGCATGGGATAAATGTCCATCTGAGGGATTTTGTCCATCAATCACTTGTAACCCTTCTTCATTTGAATTGTGCACGCTCTACACACACACATACACATAAACAGAGGTCAGAATATGCTGATGCCTGTATTCACATACACACACATTCACAGTTTTTCTTTAGATACGATTGTCTTTTGTGTTCAGAACTCGCTGACATTAAGAGCTGAATAGAGATAACAGATCACGTTCTTTAGCTGCTGGAGTAAAGGCAGGAGACAAAGACCGCACACGGATAAATGGAGGAGTGAGACACCCACGTTGACTTTTCACGCACACGCTTCTAGCTTGTGAATTCTTCAATGGAACTGTTCAAAGAAACACATTCCACAGTATTTCACATCAGCTCTTTTGAATTTCTAAGTGCACTTCCTGTACATGTCGCACAAGAATACTTTGTAGAGACTCATTGAAGAGTCACAGGCACATATAGAAACATGAGATAAAGCCAAATCAGACGTGTATAGGAGTTGTATAGGAGTTACATGAAACAAAGAAACTGATCAACTGAGAAATTATCCAAATCAAAATCTATAATACATGGCAATATTTCCCAAATATGTATGTTTTTTGTATTATGCACCTGTGTATTGTGCAGCTCAATACATCTCCAATGACACAGCATGTGGCCAAAAATACATACTATATATATATATATATATATATATATATATATATATATATATTATACACACA
This sequence comes from Enteromius argenteus, assembly GCA_032357425.1. NCBI lineage: Eukaryota > Metazoa > Chordata > Actinopteri > Cypriniformes > Cyprinidae > Enteromius > Enteromius argenteus. Next base: position 14,929,960 of record JAUCMR010000032.1, on the reverse strand, counting down.
CATTAAATATTAGTAGTAATAATAATATTAATATTAAATAAATGTAATAATTAATTTAATAAATATAATAATAATCAAAAAAGTTTTATTATATCAATTATATGTGGGCCATTCTACAGAACTGTTAAAATCAGAGTCGGGAACATATTTTTTCAGATATTTAGTATGTATGCAAATTTAATATATAATATATTATATTTATAATATATTTAATATTATATCTACCTTGTAAACATAATTTGCTATTTTATTAAAACGTTTTCAGAGGTATATAATAATTACAATTTTAACTATATTTTAACTGTGATTTATGAGATTTGTTGTATTTGAATACAACAAATGTGTGTGTGTGTGTGTGTGTGTGTGTATATACAGTAGTAAACATTTGAAGTTGAAAGGTTTTGATCCGATTCAGATGTTGACTACTGTATATTTACAGTATATTACATATAAATACATTGTTTTTAAAGAAATAGCTAATTTATGTTGTTTAATTTAATTTTAATTTTAATTTTAATTTTAAAATTAATTCCTGGTTGGGAATGAGAGATTATAATATGAGAGAATCCTTTTATGGTGTGTGTGTGTGTGTGTGTGTGTGTGTGTGTGTGTATATATATATATATATATATATATATATATATATATAAAAAACTAAATAAAATGTAT
>JAUCMR010000032.1:14900710-14921376 GCA_032357425.1 Enteromius argenteus | reverse complement strand
AGAACACAGTAAACAATAGGATGATTGAGGACAGAAAAACATGCAGTGCCATGTCAAATGTGTAACAATTGCAGAAAAGGAACATGTTAAAGTGCATTTGGGCATGTTCATTATTCACTATATAAGTTCAGTAGTATTCTTGATGCATGAAAATTTGAAGCACAGTTTGTTTGTCCTTTAGGATTGTAATAGCAATTGATCTGAACGATTGCATCCAAATTGTAAAACACAGATATTCTCAAAAGTTCTGCTGGCTAACATTCTGATAAGGCTCCCTCAAAGTTACGAGCAAATGTTCTTCCAGTAACATTAATATAATGAAAAACATTAGCTCAAAACATAGGCACAAAAGCATTATAAATTAATAAACTCTATATACATTACGTTTTTCCTGTAATATCTTATTTGGAAGTTTGTCTAACATTTAAACAATGTTAAAAGAACATTTAAAAGTTATGTTTTCATAATGTTTGCAAATAAAATAGACCATTAACTTTCACATTTGTATACCTAAGAAACAAAACGTTTTCCCTGTCCCTGAAAACATTAGGAAAACGTTCTTAGAATATAGTTTTGGTTAGCTGGGTATTAGCTTGTGTTTTCCCCGTTCAGATAGACCATACCACCACTAACTTGAGAATGTAACTACTCTGAGAAAGTGTTGATCGATTTTGACATGTGAATTAAGTTCCTACATTTGTCTTAACTTTATTTGCTCCTGTAGAAAGAACGACACAACCGGGAATCGCCGCGCATCGCAACTGTCCATTTTTACTGGAATCTGTGATAAATAATTCTGTTGGACTGTCCCGATTGATTACTCGTCAAGACTCTTCACGCTGGAGCCCGTGGGAATGGATGAGCATGGTGTTTATGTGCTTTAGGATAAACGACTGCCTATAAAGCTGGCGAGGCCGCTCTCAGGGCCATAAATACGTCCACAGATTGTCTCGAGAGCGCATCGTAATCTTTGTTGATAGTCAGTTGCCGGGAAGAATAGTTGCAAGCAGACGATTCTCCTCCAATAGATGTCAATCAAACTATGGTCATTTGGGCTTGCAGGGATGCCAGAGTTGATATTGCTCCAATTCTTTCTCTTTCAAGAAGCAGCTTTCTTATAAGCTAGTTTGAAAAGTCATGAAAGAATGCAAAAGAAATAGCATTTCACATACATCTAAAATGAAGAAGCTTTATAACATGCCTACTTTTGTCACTAGGTGGCGGTAAAACACCAATAATAATTCGTGTACCACCATGCACATCCAATAAGTTGTGTGGTTTGAACTCACACATTGAATGCACCTCATTCATTCTGTGGTAAATGTTTAGTTCCAAGCACTCTAATTGTTTTCGGAAAAAAATGTCATGTAGTTCTCTGCAAACGCTTGATGCATTTAAATCCTTGCTTTTATTAAAATATTGTACCTAATAGATAGTAGTCTTAAAACGTCTAAGAAAAGTTACTAGTCTTTTTTTTTTGTTGTTGTTATGATTTTCTTTTAAGCTAAAGAATTATGATTCTGATGTTGTTTCATTACAAAAACCTTATGTAGCCTATTCATTGATCGATATCTGTTTATAGAATCATAAACTAGCTACATGAAAACATTAATTCAATAGCATAAACTTGATGTTTATATGAATTTGAAATTGGTTTCAGATTGATGCATAATGTATTACAACACTAAAGATTATTTTAAGAGACATTCAATAATTACCATTAACACTGTTTTTGTTAGGTAGCTGCAAGAGACATAAAGGATTTGACGTTTTCTGACTGCACGAGCTTTTTCAGCCTTCGATTTCCCGCGAGCACGCGCTCGGTATAGTGTAGGGAGGGCATAAAATTCAGTCTTGGCTGTGCAACAAGCACTTCAATTACTAAGTACCCTTTCACTCAAAAGAAGCGATACACATATGAATGAATCAGATTTATTATGGGATAGCGATGGATTTTTATGACTGACGAGCAGGCGTGCTAGATCAGCACAATGTGTTTCCCCACAGCGGAGTTTAATGAGAGACTTTTTCACTGTTGCCCAACGATCAGCGTCTTGTGGCTTGGGTCTCGTTTTACTCCGATTTTTTTTCAGTGCTTGTTTAACGTCCTCTAGCACGACATATCCAGCGTGTTTCTGGGCAGCGTTTTACTTTTCTGCTTTGTAGACAATTGACTATCGCTTGCAATTATTACCTGCAAAAATGAGATGGGATAAATCACAATATCCAGTTGCTGTTCTATAGATGTGATCAAAAGTACTCAAGGACATTAGAGTACGTTTGTTTGACATTGTTAGACGTTTGCTAATGCAATTCGATTGGATCGGTTTCTCTAGTTATGTGCCATTTTCATAAATAAACTTGTTAACTCTGATACTTTTAAAACCGTTTAAGCCTGACGTGATATTATTAACGTTGTTTTATTAAAGCCATTTTCAATCGCCATTGATTTCACAGTAATCATACATTGTTGCTGTTGGACATGGAGCCCCACCGCAGATGTGTAAATACTGCTCGCCAAGCAAAGCCTCAACCTATATATTTTCTACAGTATGCGAATTATGCAGTAACTTGCAGGGGGATCCACATCTGTAAAGGAATTTCAATAGGAAATTTTCGTTGCAATCTGGTGTGGTCTCGAGGAACCGTGATTGTCTTTTGGCGTCTGTAGCACTCTTTTTAAATAAACGCTTATATTCTGTGATATTTTGTAAATGTGTTGATATATGAGTCTAGTGATGTCATTGACGGCGCTATGATGATTCGAACAGAAAGTGTTCTAATGTTCTACTGTTGCTATAGTTACCGCCTATGCGGGATTTCATGTACAGCACTTATTAACTTGTAATTTCACTTTTGTGGGACTCAGTCAGTTGAAACGTAGACTTAATTTGTAAAAAAAAAAAAAAAAAGTTGGCCTACTTGTTAAATAGCTACACATAATCGAGAATGCATCAATGCACAGTGTGCAAACTATCAGTTCTAAGGTAAAAATAAATAAATAAAATAAGCGATGTTTGCTGCCGCCTGTTCTACCCACTCTCTCTGCCGTGAAGGCTGTGGTTACGGAATGTTTCCGCTCGTTTGAAGCGGAGAGGCTGGGCAGAGGGAGTCGTTGGCAGAGTCTCCGCGGATGTGAAGAATGCGCCCGTGTTCGTTCGGTCTCCCGTTACGCGCGTCTCCTCAGAGGGGCAGTGCTCGCTGGGGCACCGCTGCTTTTTCTTCCTTGTGCTGCCTGCCTGCTTGCTTGCTATTTTCCCCCGCGTAATATTTTCTGCCAAACCAACAAGCATTATGACTTTGCCGAGTTAAATAATGCCGTTAACTGATGCCAATATAATTATATTAATTAAATGACCGGGGTAAATTGGTTTTTATGGTCGTAAAAACTGGATTAATATCATTCTTACCCTTCTGACGGTGCTCAGCATATTTTTCTCAGCATCATTCTTTTCCTGGTTTCTCTTTTGATTAATGAAAATAGGCCTGTGTTAAACATCTCTCAAGTCTTTATTATTATTATTATTAATTCAAACATTGTTTTTCCTTGGTAGCTGTGTTTGAAGTTACTTTTAAATTAGCATTTTAGTTACCAAAGGGTATCGCTATTGACCGCTCTATTATAATCACAGACATTATATAAAATAATTCAGCCTATTTCACACGCTCCAGTATCTGCACTGTTTTGATTTCGAGTTTGAGGAGCAGCCGACAGGATGTAGCATTGATAAATATATCCCTGTTGATCACTTGATTGATTACCTCGCGCAAAGGTCACGCGGGCGCGCGGTAATTTCCTTGTGCCCGCGGCTCCCATTTCACTTTCAGTCTGGCGTAAGAGCCCCCGACTTTACAAATTATGTTTTTATTTTAACCCTTCCCTTCCCTCTTTAACGTAGCCGAATCTCGCCAACGACCTCTGTGTGCTGTACATCAAACGACAGAAGAGGGCAAACCTTTAATTAGGTTGGAGTATTAATCACTGAAGGTAAACTGTATCCTCTCTTTTTGATGGGGTTGAATTTAAACCCGACGACAAGCTAATAATTTAGACGCATTTCCAAAAGGGTTCTGGCCTCAATTAATTTTCAATAATTACAGCCCACGGGGTCTTGACTGATCCTCACACCAGTGCGCCAGCTATACGCCATCTCTGGCCGACGGGGTCAGAGTATCATCATAAAATATACTGTGAAAAATAAGGACGTGAGATATTGCGAATGGATAACAACTGTGTTGATGTAAACTAATGCCAACGCACGGCAAAACAAAGGAGGACTACAACTGCACTGCACTCTTTCTCTCTGTTTGTCTTCTGCTTGTTCCATGTCATGGAGAGGGATTGGGTCGCTGTGCTTGTTCTCTAACGCTTAACGTACTTTTATTGTTGGTGTCTTGTGCAACATTTGAAGACTTTGTTTTAATCAAAACGTTCCCTCACAACACACTGAAAGAATGCACTGAATAATCAGTTCATGCAATTTGAATAGCATTATTTCTTTTGATTTGTAAGATTTAATTCTTGTGCATTTTAGCTGAGTTTAAATTATAGACCATGCCCAATTAGCTTAATAATGACACATTAATATGATCGCTGACATTTTTGATAATTGTATGTTGCAATTTGTCAAAATATTGGATGTCGTTTCTGTTTTTGTTATTTTAAGAACCTCTTTGTTTTCTGTTGACCAGCCTAAGTGTTGTATTTGTAAGTGCTGGTCAGCTCATGGCTCAGAGAGGCGTGGACGGCAGCTGATGTTTGTTCTGCACCATTCATTTTTATGCAGAGTGATGTCAGATTAATTGGATCCGTTTTAGAAATACTTAGCAATCAATACCGCCAGTGAGAGGAAAGCGACCCTTTTAAAGGTTCATGGGCAAGGTCAACATGATGTCACGCGCTTCTAATTAATGGACAATTAACTTAATGACCCAAGAGTTTCCCAAATTCTCACCCGTTTTAAAAACCAATACTAAAAATACAGAAAATAAAGCTGATATAGCCTATTCGTTATATAAAGGAGAATCATATATCAAGAACATATCAGCTAAATGCCTGGATCTAATGTACCATAGTTAATTTGAGCATTGCTGGGCATCTCCAGAAATGTGTCCCAAAGGTATCAGAGATCCGTTTTACATTACAAAAAATATTTTTTTGTGTTTTTTAATGAATACGCTATACTTAAAATGTCATATGAATACAGTCGGGCTACATGAATTGAGAGCAAGCCCAACTTTGCAGATTTATAATTGTCAGTGCCGCATGCAAGAAAAAAATATTCAACGGGCTGCCCTCGGTACCGACTGCCCACGCGCCTGGCTGAGGGAGGGGGAGAGAAGTAAAAGTTTATCATTTTCATAAATTCATAAGGATGGTCAAATCTCAATTAAACAACATAAAACGTTTAATGAAACCGTTTTGCAATAGTCATTTACCCGAACAGTGATTAATGCGTCTTCATTTAAAACACAAAGACCGGGCGCCTTGGACGCTCGAGACTGCTTCATTATAATTAATGTCTCCGGTTCCTCGTGCACCCGGAGGTCGCGAATAGCTCCGTCCCGCGCCCACTGATCTCTGAAGATCTGACACGAGAGGGATCTCGCTGGCTATTGCAATCTGACAAGATCTGTAGTACTTGGGTGATGAATCGTTCCAAACTTTTTTGACGATGCTGGCAGCTCGGGGGTGTGCGCATGTGCGAAGGTGTCCAAACTGACAATGCTGGAGAGATAGTGCGTCTGGGATTGAGAATCACAGAGAAAAAGGACAGAGGAAAAAAGAAAAAGGAGGAAAACATTCGAGAAAAAATCCAACAAACCCACGCCGAGAGACGGGCATCATGAGGTCCAAAAGCAGGGCAAGGAAACTGACCACTGGTAGGTGCAACATCTCCTTTTTAGCCCTTTTCAACTGCCATCTTGTCCATGTGTATGATGCATAGAAACATTTTAGTCACTAAACAGTTACAGTCAGCAGAGCCCGGCGGTTTCAGTCGCTTGTAAGAGTTGAAGACGAGCTAAACGCGAACCGCGGCGCGCGGTCGGACATCGCAAACCTAGCTTCGAAACTGGCATAAAAGTTGAGCGTGCCGCAAAAACTTTTTAACTATAGCACGCTGTAATCGCGTTCTCTATTCAAGCCCCGATCGCCCCGGAGTTCGATAAAACAACGCCGTTCGTGCATGTTTCTACGGCTCCGGTCACATCAATTTGCAGCCGCGACTTTGAAAAGACAGCTTCGCCTAGTCGACAACAGAAAGCAGCTGCGGAGGCACGCTTTTAAATGCAAACAGGTAGCTTACAGCTGATCTTACGGCAGGCAATCCAATGAAATGCATATATGCTAGATTAATAGGACTGTGGTTAAAAAGTGCTTTGAAGTATTTTGATATGTGGACATTAATATCCTACCCTTTTTTCTGTGTAATTGTCGATTCTGCTTGTGCAACAAGTGATCAAATCCCGTTATGATTTTTTTGTTCCGGTATGAACAGCCCCGAGAAATGTTTTTGTTTATTATGGCCCTCTAAACGGTCGACTGTAATCTTAGCTTTTGATTACGGGTTGCCTTAGGCGCTTGTTTGAGTTGACGTTCAATGCATGTGTTCAATGCCACGCCACAACACAAGCTCAAACGCCGAAACTCAACATCAAGTAGTTAGTGGGAAGTTGTTCCCCTCCTCAATGGATTTATTCGGAACGAATGCATTTCGCTCAGGTCTGTGAATAATTCGGCCCCCTCGTGCGCATTAGGCTGCTGACTATCTGATTTGAGCAATTTTCTCTTTTTTGCTGTTTTCCAATAAACTCTCATTGTGGTCCTCGCCACGAAAATCCATATAAATATTTCACAGTGTTTAAAAGCGTTGTATACTCTCGGGGCAGAGCTAAAAGTTTTGACTTTTTTTTTTAAAGTCCACTATACTTTCAATAATGAACTTGAGAAATGTAAAAGAAAAAAAACTGTAATCGTGTTTTTTTTGTTTTTTTTTAAATAATGGACTGTGACAGCTGGTCAAAAACTTGTTGACTACATGTGTGAAGGTAACAAAAGAGGCAGTGAAAACAAAGTAAAGGATCATTTTGCTCTTGAATTATTGTTTCCTTTCCTGTCGACAGCACCATGATGGGCTAGACACTGCTCGCGCTCCGTCTGGACAGAGACAGGGGTCGTGCGGGTCTTATCCGTTCAATAAACTACCTCTCGAGCCCTATGCCCTGCCATTGTACAGTGAGAGGAATATTTCTGCGCACAGCAGCAAGTTGTCAAACACGCTCACGTGCACACGCGCTCTCTCGTCCACACATATCTATACATCTATAGACCAACGCAATTTCACTTTCGTGTTATCCTGTTGTTGCAGGTAGGGTCAGTCATCACTTTTTGTAAGATTGCCACAAGTATAAGAAGTTGCATTATTCAAGAGAGACTAAAAAAAAATTATATTTCTACATAATACTGATGTCATTTAATAGATAACCATGGACGTCACAGCTCCAATGTTTTATGATTTTCCTCTAGAACACGTCTTTTTTGCTGTTTTAAACTAGTTTTTAGACTTCAGGGTTTTATTAATGACACCTGAAAGCCAAATCGAGTAGGCTAGTAGCTTCACATACTATAGCCTAATTATGTGAACACAGATGAACAAGTTTCATTTTTATTAATATGGAAAGGGAATATAATGATTTTACACACGGACGTTTTTGGTTGTTCACAGTGTTTGGCCAAGTCGAGAGATATTCGCTAAGATTGTTACACCCCCACCCCCCTCTGGCGTTATTATTTAGGCTACTATCTGAGAATAGCGGGATAATTGTCGAGGGGTGTACTTAAAGATTATTATTTACCCAAGATGTAAGAAGAAGATTTCCACCTATTAAGTGAAAGAGAGGAGAATGTTCTGGACCGCGCGGGTCCCGCGAGACACTGGCCTCTCTGGCCTCGCGCCAGCCCTGCACTATGTCAACATTGAATATTTAAATTCCCAGACTCCTCATAACGGGGCCCGTCTGCCGGTAAAAGCGCGTTCAGCGCGTTAGTCTGAGTAGCTGCGGACTCGGTTTCCTTGAAGGGGGAAAAAAGGAAAAAGTAGTCTCCTCTCCGTGTGGCCTCTGCCGCGCGCGCTCACCGCACATCACTCTGGCTGCACGCGCTCGCGCTGATGTGTGTGAGTGCTGGAAAGGTAATAAAAATCGGTCGTTTAGCTGGTGTGTGTGCACGACATGTTTTGTGGATTTGGCCAGCGGTGCCGGACATTTCACCTGCAGGTCCAACAGTCTTAAATTGTCTATAATGTTTTAACACGCCGTGCCAAGTGTCCTATATCCCTCAGCATGATGTTGCAGGTTTACTATGAATGGGGTAAAATTACACCTCATGAACGGGAATAATAACCTTGACCTGCCAGAAATCAGTCCGTGCTGTCGGGTGAAACCACCAATGACATTGACGCATCTTGACAGTTTTAATTCCTATTTTTATTACGTAGCGTCGTACACTTTCAAGTCTGCCAAAGTTACCTTGTCTGAATGTCTTAATGAAAATGGGTTCATTGCTCAATGTAGATAATATACCAGGTGATGAATAAGATTATAACTTTATTGTCATTGTGCAGAGTGCAGGAGCAGTGAAATTTAACGCCCAAGTGCAAATAAACAGATTACGCTTGCAACTGAGGTAGAAATGTCAATCAGGTGCGAAGTACACTAATGTACTTTCAGACAATATTTACGTGTACATTAATTTATATAAAAGATGCATATAAGGGACAATGTATAAAGTAACAATATTGCCTATATTAGAGGGTGTATAGAAATAATAAACGGCTACTGTATTATTTACAGTCGAATATAAGAATGATTGATATTCAAGTACAAGCAACTGTAAAATTATATCTAAAGATTAAAACTAGAACCTTGAAGGTTAGTGAGTCGGATTTAGTTTTCTAAGTTTACTGTTATAGGTGTATGTGAAAATACAGACTTTATGATGAATTCACAAGCATTTCCCCCTCTCTCACTGAGGCCTAACTATCTGATTTGTCTTTTGATGATAACTGCATTTGATAAGCTGCACATGTTCAGCAAGACTTTTGATTGTCCCTTTGTCCCATTCGGCGTCTTCGACGGCTCCATCAGTTTCACGCCACGACTTTTGTTTTGACTTTGATGTGACCCACTTCACCGTGAAAGTGTCCAAACAACGGAAAATCAACTCGACGCCGAGAAAGGGAAAAGAGAGACGGGGCTCCAAATTTAACAATGTGACATTCCGCGTGAGTGAAGCGCGTGAGAATAAGCCCCGCGCGCGAGCATTCTCTCCGCTTCTTCTCAGACACGGGCGCGCGTTAGATTCTGCATTGTGCAATGGGCCGTGCTGCTGCGTCCCGCGTCCGCCGCCCCCAGGGCTCATTATAGAGCCCATTCAGAACGGGGTGAACGGATCGGGCCATTTAAAAAGGTGAGCGCGAACCGTATTAAACGCTCGTTCGTTTGCCTGATGCTAAATCTGAGAGCTCGGTGGAAAAAAATGTCCATGTTTCATAGACAGTGAACCGTGTCCGGCCAAAACATTTTTCAGACTCACTGGGGACGGAAGAAAAAATCAAGAAAAAATGTTGATATTGTCTTCACTTCTCAGACTGTGAAAAAAGTGAAAATCTACAATGTTAACGTCTCAGTTTTTTACCTCTTGAGTAAATATTTACTTTTCTTCTCTCTCTCTCTCTCTTCCCTGGCATGATATACTACAAAGTTTTTAGTTGAGTTCCTGGGATTGTAATGCTTTCCCTTGGAGAATTCCTGTGCCTCTTTTCAGCTTCCATGCATGCATGTCCACTCTGAAAAGATCAGTAAGTCTAAAACTGAAGACTTTTGTTTCAGAAACAAAGTCCAAGTGACCGATGAGTTAATTACGAGTAAAACAGTGGGCCGTGATAGGGTCAGTTCGAAACAAGGCCAGCGTTCCCAGGCATTGAGCGTGTGCATCTGTGTAAGATGGAGAGAGTTGCAGGCCACTGTGGGTTTTGATCATGATTGATCACATGTTCTCAAAGGATTGATTGATTAGCCAGAAGCTGCTGAGTTTAGCCGAAAGGTCTGCTTATGTCCTGGGAAATTATCCTCTTGTCTGTTTGTGTGAGATTTCATCTGGGTTAAAAAAAAGGAGGAGATGAAGGAGGAGATATGTTTATGATGTATATATGATTCTTTGAATCGTGCGTCAGAGTGTCCCATAGACGCCAAAGAAAGAAGTGATTTCCTTGTATATGTTAGGAGAGGAAGGAGTGGATGTAGGTGACAATAACACAGTTACCCTCATCCATCAGCACTCTTATAAAACCACTACTTTCTCTCCTTCTCTCTCTTTCTGTCTTCCTCTTTCTTTCCCTCCCTAATGACTCAACGAGTGCCTGCGTCTGCCGAGAGTGAATTGAAATGGCTGGGTCAATGGTTTATTTATCTTGTGCTCTGATTGGTCAGGGGTCAGGTCATATGGATGTTTATTTGGAGATTTGATTGGTGTGACTGATGGCTGTGTTTGTGTTCCACAGGGAATTATGGGGGTTGTTGTTCTGTACGTCCAGTCACTTTTTATCCCCGAGCGACAGGTCCTGAATCAGTCTACCAAAGCTCTGTCTTGACTGAAGTCAGCAGGAACCACAAACGGAGCGCAGGCACCAGGCCAGTCAAGTAATAAGTCAATGTCAAGCCAACACCCCCGAAACCATCAGATGTCACTGTTTGACTGGTCTTGACTCATCTTTACTAAGAGAGGAAGCATTATTCAAGTTTATTTGCTCTGTTCACTTGTTTATATGAGACTTTTACTTATATGTTTAAAAAGCATTCTCATTGAAATTTGATGTAAAATATAGTGAAAATGCACCACGAGTTAAAAGTCAACATGTAGATTTAAATTCAAGTTTGTTAGCCTTTTTTGTATATAAAATGTTTTCTCTCCAAGTATTTGAACACTATATTTTCTAACCTCCGTCTAAAGAACCAACATTGCCGCTTTACATATGAATGATCGTATATGAGACGAGTACACATGAATGCCACCACAATGTCATAATTACTGGCGAGTTAACTTGGTATTTTCTTTGAGCCCCTTTGTTCTGAGTTTGGGGGGCGTTTAATTAAAGAATCATGGTGGAAGCAAATTAAGGTATTGGTCATTAATTAAGTTTTAATTGTGAATGGTGACTGTACAACCTTATTTCCATGTATGTATGTTTTTTTTTTTTTTGGAGAACAGCAGTTTGAGTTAAAGCACCCAAGGTTCGTGAGGAGATGACTACTACATCTCCCATCATTCTGTGATCGGTCAATGCATAGCGAATGCATAACTAAAACATTTTACAGTGCGTCTAATGCTTTTTATTTTGCTTTTGGGCTGAAAGTGTTGTGCTTTTTTGAACGAATGAAATATGACATTTTTAAATATGAAAATACAAATGATTGTGGGTTAAGAGAACCCTTGCTTGTCTTTCAGATTGCTTTTTACCCTGGTCAAGAATTAATATAGTATTTTCAGGTTTTAATGTTTCACACTGTATATTTGTTAACCCCCGGGTAAACACCCCTTTTTTGTGTCTGTTTTTTTTTTCTTTCTTTTTTTTTTTTTTGCATATTTACAGTGTGTGTCATTTGTTAGACAAAGACCACACCAATGTTTTTACATCTTGTCTTGCATTTGTGCATCAGTTGAACTACATTTTTTACTATTTATCATCCAGTTAGTCTTGAAAACCATTTTTAATTATTTTTCACTCCAAGTAACTCATTCTGATTGTCATTTTGAATTTCCTGAAATGCTGACAAAAATACAGCACATCAAAGTACTGACCATACAACGCTCATGAATATGTAATGAGACACGCGCTGCTTAGATTATGATTGGCTGTTACTGTATGAACCCAGGAACAGCAGTTGTAGACCTGCCGAGCAGGTTTTCGTAACTGAGGGTCGAAAGTTCAAGTGTTTAAATGCAAACCGACAAATGTGCAACATTACTTTATTTGGGATTAAATGCAGAGTTTCAAAAGACCAGTAAACCTAGGTTAAATGCAGTGTGAAAAGACAGAATTTGATGTCCGTAGCACAACCCTAAGTACTGTATGAGCTGTATAGCAAGTGTTAGAATAAGAAAAGTCTTTACAGATTTACAATTACATTGTATCTTGATTTTTAATTGTACAAAGCACAATGCTCATCTCCTCCCTGCTCATTGGAGCTGAAGGTCACCCTACAGAACCAACGGAAGGTCATTGTGAAGTTTACGTCCTTTAAGTGCTATAGATTAAGTGGAGATCTGTCTCAACCAGCATGAACAAGTTCCTATAATGTGGTTTGTGCAGGAAGAAGCAGGTCGGTCATTAGCAGATTCAGTCAGTGGTGCCAGGCGGTCCTCAGGGGTGTGTTCTCTATGAGTTAAATGTTTGCACAGAATTAATATGTGTTTGTGCGTGTAGGTGTGTGAAAGAGTCCGAATGGATCTGACGTGCAGCCTGGGTGCCGTACGGACATTGTGAGAACAGTATGTGTGTGTGTGTTTGTGTGCGCGGGTTTGGGAGGCCTGGGAACCTTTCACTTGTGTTTACCACAGGGAAACCAGTACCAGCACAGAACAATGAGTAAAGCTCTCCCTGCCCTCAGTCCAAAGGTCAAACTGTCTCTGATAAAGATATGAACGTGCACACACAAATATCCATACACGGACACACACACAAAGGCTCACCAGTGCGCTGCCGACAGTCTGCCCAGGGTGTGTGCCAAGGTTGAGGTCATTATCTACAGACGGTCCCAAAAGAAACGAAGCATATTTTTGTACTGCAAATATGTGTGTGTGTGTAAATCACACTTTATTAATGGGCGTGCATATTGTTGACTTCATTTGTCTGCTTGTTGGTCAGACGGGCACCTCCCTTTGTGCCATTGTCTATGTGTGTTTAGATGAAATCAGTATTCCTAAGAGTTACCTGCATTGTGTTTCTATATCTGCGAGTATTTCAGGTCGTTTGTTTCTTGTGGTGTGGACGTGAGTTCGTAGCTCAGTCTTTTATTGATCTCCTTGGATTCGCACAGTTGTTGTTTTTTGTGTGTGTGTTTGCTGTCTACCATACACTTTTTATAGGAATTAGGTAGCATTAGGGTTGCACTGTTTGACATTAAGCAGTAATGTGGGTTAGTTAATGATACAACTATGCAGATGTCGGCCAACAGTCCTGCAGCAGGTACTAACCGCATCTGCATTTCCTGAAGGAAGTACCAGTTCTTTCGAGGCAGCAATAGAATAGTTAGTTTTAGGTAAGAGCTTTGCTTTTGTGTAAATGAAATGCTGCTTTACAGGAGCTATGATGTTGGTATGCACGGGAATCGAAATATGAGCAGCTTTACAGTTTGAAGGCATAAATTTGTAAGGTATCACAGCTCAGATCCAAATTGCAAGAAAGATGACACAATATAGAGTACAAATCTGTTGTTGTCAAAAGTTTACATAGACTAAAAATATTTACAAAATAATAGCTGAATTTGAAATAGCATACTACTTTATGGTTTCTGGCTTAAATTAGACTTCATATTTCATTTATGAAAGGAGCATGATCTTTGTGCGGTTGTACAGTTGGTCGGATAATAATCTGATGATTTAAGAATCTGCTGGCATGTGGTTTACGTGCAAATGTGTACTTGAATTAGGGATGTGTAAAACAGATTATGCATAGTAAATGTTCAACTGTATTTTATTATTATTATCATTTTAGAAATGTATTGTTAAATGCGGTGTGTTAAAAAATCCCTACTCAAATACTAATGTTTAAAAGCATGGGGTCACTAAGAATTTATTTATTTATTTAAGAAATTAATGCTTTGAGCATTCAGCAATAAATTGATCAAATGTCATCCATAATGTTACAAAAAATTCATCAAAAAAATGCTGAAATGTTATTAACGTTTCCACAAAATATTAAGCAGAACAACAGCTTTCAGTGTTTTTGATAATAATGATTCTTGAGCATTATAAAGATTTCTGAAGGATCATTTAAAACTATGACTGGAGTAATGATGCTGAAAATCACAGGAATATAGTATGTTTTTTAAAACAGTTATTTTAAATTATATAAATATTTTACAACTTTTGTATTTTAATCAAATAATAAATGCAGCCTTGATGAGCAAATGAGACTTACAAACCCCAAACTTTTCAGTTGTATATTTTGAGAAGTTGACTATTCAGCCATTAGAATACATTCCTATTATGAATGTGTATGTGTGTGATTACACTCAGAAATGTTAGTAATTATTGGCAAAGGTCTCCTTTCTGTTAGCTCTGTTTGGATTCCAGCCATTAACAGGAATTAATCAACAATTGCTTTGTGAGTGGCCTGATAACAGCCTGTTACACACTCTTTTTCAGAAAGTCCCCATCTTTATGTTCCAGCCTGGTGTGATATCCAGAGGGTGTGGGTATCTCTCGCTTTCTCTCTCTCTCTCTCTCTTTTGTGTTTGTGATGAACTCAAGTGAGAAGTTTAAGCACATATTGTTCAAGAAGGTCAAGGAACAGGAAAGACAAGAGGACATTTCAACACGCCTTTCATCTCTGTCAGATACACATATACACACATGCATAAACACTCACTAAAGCCTTCTTTGTACAAAGGTCAGCTAAAATTGTTTCACATATTAATTCATTTGATTTTGTTTTCCAATAGAACCTATAGGTTTTTGGGTAATTCAATCACAATCCATGAAATAACAGATACCATCTATTAATAACTAGTACTCAACATTGTTTAGAAAACTAATCCTATTTCAAAAGTGTTTAACTCTTTGTGTCTATAAGCCTACTTTGCGCTCTCTTCATACATGACCTTTCTGTTTGTTTTTAAGACATAAAAGAAAATATGACCTGTAGATAAACGAATTTAATAATTTATACAAATGACTTGGACTCTTTGTGTGCAGAGAAAATATTTGCTCTAGGCCAATTTATTTTAACCCTTAATAGATATACAATAGGCAGTTTATCAATCCACTAACGTGAATGTCCATTTTATGATTATTAATTAAAACATCAAGTGGTTTAGGTAAGCACTTGTGACGCTTTGAGGTGGAAAAATGATTTTCTGTCTTCTTTCCTTTGCTCATCAGCATCACCCCAGCTTGCCAGGAAGCTTTAGTTAAACTAGTTAAGAAGCATGTTGGTAACCATGCATTCTACCATTTACTTATTAGTTAGTCTTTAAAAACTAATAATTAAAAAAAATGTCTTTAGCAAATGTTATTACAAAACCAGTCATAAGGGTATTTTTTTAGATTGAGATATAAAATAAATAAGCCTTCTATTGATGTATGGTTTTTTAGGATAGGATAATATTTGGCCAAAATACAACTATTTGAAAATCTGGTATCTGAGGGTGCAACAAAAACTAAATATTGAGAAAATAGCTTTTAAAGTTGTCCAAATGAAGTTCTTAGCAATGCATATTAATAAATAATAATAATAAAAAAAAAATATATATATATATATATATATATATATATTTATTTATTTATTTATGGTAGGAAATTTACCAAATGTCTTCAAAGAACATTATCTTTACTTAATATCCTAATGATTTTTGACATAATAGAAAAAAACAAAAAACAAAATTAATAATAAAAATTAATAACAACAACAACAACAATAATA
Source organism: Enteromius argenteus (assembly GCA_032357425.1). Classification (NCBI taxonomy): domain Eukaryota; kingdom Metazoa; phylum Chordata; class Actinopteri; order Cypriniformes; family Cyprinidae; genus Enteromius; species Enteromius argenteus. The sequence goes on along the minus strand of JAUCMR010000032.1, from coordinate 14,905,672 downwards.
ATTATTAAAAAACAATGACCCATACCCAATGTATTTTGTGGTGTCGATTAAGACTGGTAAAAAAAACACACACATATATATATATATATATATATATACACTCATATATATTAGTGTGTGTCTGTGTGGATCACACCATCCACATGGTGAAGATTTTGTTGAACAGTGTCTGACAGTAAGCAATCATTGTTTCATCGTCAATTCACCAATCTGATCTGGCCTGAACCTGTTTTAATACGTTGTGACCTTTGACTTCTCAGATCAGACTGGCTTGGTTTGGAAGAACATTGTGTGCTTTTTCTGAAAGAGGTCATCTTCAATATAGCAGGTCGTACAGGGTCATATTGAGATTGTGTTTGTGTGTGTTGGGGCGAGAGAGTAAAGGAAGGTAACTGTGATTAACGAGAGTCGTGTTACCTATGAAGGGGAATTTGGACGTGAGATGAGGTCGGTCCATGGCAGTCGGATCTTTTCCATTTCGACCCGGAGATGAGACGCGTCCAAACTCACACAGACTGAGGAAGAGGCCAAACAATAGAGACAGTAGAGATTCCCTTCCTCTCCCAGCGGCATTCCAAAGATTCCCAGTGGCCGGAATCTGGTCCCAGCCCAGGAATCTGGCCCTCGCTCTGCGCTTTGATGAGCCCTGTTCCCAACGCTTCCTGAGATTGTGACTCATCTACAAACAAGCTGAAAACAACCTGAGTGAGAGATGGAGAAGGACAGAAGAAGAGGGTGGGAGAGAAAGAGTGATGGAAAAAGAGAGAGAGAGACTGAGACTGGACCACAGGATGTCCTGTTTTGATTAGCGTTAGCATCTCCGCTCCCCCTGAAGAAATATTATTCTAACAGTTTCGGGAGCTCCGTCTTCACGCTGCTCGTCTTCCACACACACGCTTCCCTTCAGAGTGCCCAGATACTCCTTCTGTTAATTTGTGAATTGCATGTAACTAGATAGGAGCTGTGTGGTTAGCAAGGAGGAACATGCTAATGTTGTGATTACCTTTGCAGAACACAAAGACCCTACTGAAAAGACCAGTTTAGATGTGCATGAATTTTCAGGCTGGTTAGTGGTGGTTTGGTGCTGGTCTGGCTGCTGGATCCTACTAATGAAGCTACATGGCCAAAGAAGTTTTACTGGTTAGACTAGTTAAGGAGGCTGTTCGTAACAGTGTAGTTTGTAACAATTTAATTTAATTATTTTCTCTTATTTTTTATTTTATTTTGTGTATGCTTTCTACCTTTTAAGTATTTCAGTATTAAATATGTGCTTTTTTAGATTTAGATTACCTTTGTCATCATTTCACTTAATCTGTAATAAATCTCAAAATGGTTTTTTTTTGTAATGTAAATTTTATATTGTGAGGGGAAAAAATGGTTTCTTTTAGCTGGTTTACAGTTGTAGCTGTAAAAATTTCCATGAAGGTTGAATTTGTTGATTTATTAATTAGTTTTGCATTCTGCATTTGCATTGAATTTGGCATCATGAACTAACAAAATAGTTTTTGATAATTTATCTAGGTTAATGTTCATTGTGAAATATACTATTGTTCATTGTTATTAAATGGTTGCACATAGTATATAAAATAATGCAACTGTATGCAAGCTTAAATATATAATTTAAAAGTATTTTTAATAGTATATTTTTATTAGTATATTATATTTAAAAGTAATACAAACTATGATTAATTAATGCTAATGCAACTAATGTAATGAAACCGTTTCAACAAATTAAATGTATTATTGCTGTCAAACGATTAATTGTGATTAATCACATCCAAAATAAAAGTTTTTGTTTACATTATATATGTACTGTATGTGTACTGTGTACATATAATTGCATACAGTATATATTTAGAAAATATTTTGTTTATACATTTAATATTCTTATATGTTATATAAATATATTTAATATATATATATGTTTTCTTATATATACATGTATGTGTTTGTATTTATGTATAAATATACATAGAATATACACATTATGTAAACAAAAACTTTATTTTGGATGTAATTAATTGTAATTCATCGTTTAACAGCACTAAAATTGCTAAATTTTGAAATGTTAAATGCTTTTATATATGGTATGTAGAAGATGAAGAAAACTGAAACATTGATCATTGTTTGTTCATCATACTAAATGCATTAAGCTAACTAATGTTAACAAACTAAACTTAATGTTATATTTAATCACCCTAACTAAGTTAATTAAGTTAAAACCCGGTTCCCAAACTGGTAAACAGTTTAGAGCGGTTTGGACCAGCTCGAACTAGCTAAAAAAAAAAAAGCTGTTTTTTTTTGAAGGATGACCAGCCATCCTGGTATTTTCAGCAGGGAGATGGAGACATTGAGCACTATGTGTGTAGGTGTGTGTGTGTGTGTTTGACACATAGTCACTGTTTTACTGTAGTTCACTGCTCCCTATAGCCTAGGCCCCATAGAGCAGATGTTTGACTCCTTAGGGCCTCAACCCAGTTTCTCTCTGTCAGGCAGACATCAAGTCATTGGACCTTAGTGCTTGCTGGGTCACTAGCAAAGCTGTGTAAATCTCTGTTTGAATGTGTGTGTGAGAGAGAGCATGTGCGTCTTTGGACCTTTGTGTTTAGCGGGTCATCAGAGAAGCTAATGAATTTTATCTCGCTGTCCATCTCTCACACAATCTCACACACACACACAAACTTCTCTAGAGATTCACACTTCTGTCAGTTCTCCCCAGCTCTGCTGGTGCCCAGCCTGGGTTGCCGTTTAAATTTAGCTCCCTGTCTGGCCTCCGGCCTCCTGGGAGACACGAACAAGGGGAGTGAAGACTGAGGAGGAGGAGTGCAGATCCGAGCAAACGGCTGAGACTTTGGGAAAATGAGGGAGACGTCTCATCTCATTCGTCAGTGAAAAGAGATACTGCGCTGACATATAGTGAAGTGTCAGCCAAGCACAACACTGCACCCAGACACACACACACACACACACACACACAGAGTTCGGGGTTGTAGCCAGAAGACAAGCTGGCAGACTTAGTAGTTCAGTCTGATGGAATTCATTCAAAATATTCTTGTATCAATATATTGTTGTCATACAGATGAAGCCATGAATTTGTCAACAGTTTCTCATTTCCAGAATACATTTGGGGTATTCTTAGAGCTTGGACTTAAAGAAGTAGTTCATCCAAAAATTTTAATTTTCTGAAATTTTACTCTCCCTCAGGCCAACCAAAATATAGATGAGTTTGTTTCTTTATCAGAACAGATTTAGAGAAATTTAGCATTACATCACTTGATCGTGAATGGATCCTCTGCAGTGAATGGGTGCCGTCAGAATAATAGTTTAAAATTATGTTAAAACATCACAATAATCAACAAGTAATCCACATGACTCCAGTTCATCAGTTACTGTCTTGTAAATTGAAAAGCTGCTTGTTTGTATGAAACAAATCCATCATTAAATTTCTCTGAATCTGTTTTGATGATGAAACAAACTCTGGGATGTCCTGAGGGTGAACAAATATTCATTATTTATTTATTTATTTATTTATTATTACTTTTTTTTAATAATAACAGCTTTGGGCAGGCCTGGGACCAGTGTCACTGTTTTAGTTTTTAGTTAAAAATTTTCTTGTGGGCAACTTTTATTTATTTATTTATTAGCAATGGCATTAAAATATGTTCATTAAATAAAACACCACCCATGTCATTCTGCATTATTCTGAATATATATGACATGACATGAGGCTTTTGTGAACTATTCTTTTTATTTTATTATTTTATTTTTTACTCACAGATACTGTCCTCTGGTTTGGGGCCAGCAATATTCTGTATTTCTGTTGCTTCACACACACACTTTAGTCACACCTGTCTGGTCTCCTACAGCAGCTGCAGGTGTGTGTGTGTGTGTATGTGTTTTTGTATGTGTGGGTACCATAGTTTGCCCATCAATCGCTGACAGCTGACAGTTTAATCTGAGCATTCAGTAGGTCATTACTGAGCATCGAGAGCAGCCAATCGCATCAGCGATCAATGACAAAGAGCGAGAGAGAGCCCAGTGAGGGCAGTACTGAAAAGGTTTAGCTTGCCCAGTGTGTGTCAGAGATATGTTCGTAGTTATGGATGTGAAGGTCAGCTTTGGGCAGTTGACAAACAGGCTGTCAGAGGCACAGAGATAGGAGCTGAGCACCTGCACACATACTCACACACACAAACTTTCTTGAGACAGTAAAACAAGGCACACACATCTGCACACACACTCATAAAATCTATCACTCAGATTTGATTGAGAATGCACTGGGAAGATTTAATACAGACGTCTGCATATAAATTCCCCGTATAAGACATATAAGATGATTTAACATAAATGTGTATTGTGTGTGTGTGTATATATATATATATATATATATATATGTCGTAAAAATTATCCATCAAAATGTACTTCCTGGCATGGCTTGGTCCCTCCCCCATCTAAATGTCCAGGCTGTTTTGGAAACGACCCGTGGTAGTCAGGACCTTCCCATGTTTACATGACTCCCTAAAGACAGACAGAAACCCGTTAACTGAAGACATTCCTCACACTTTATGAGCGTTATCATGTTTCATATGCCAATGAATGTCACTCTGCCAGCGTTCTCTCAACATTAGCTGAATATAACCAGGCCCGTTGATGGGCCTGACAACAGTTTTGGCCGCTGATCTGCTCAAGCATTCCATCCTGTGTCACAGAGAGGGAAAAAAGACAGGGAACTGGATGGGGAGAGAGATAGAAAAGAGAAAGACAAGCACAGACTGTGAGATAAATGGAGAGTCCTGGGTAAAAACTTGTCATATTGCAAGAAATATATTTTTTTTCTGATTAATGTACTGCAAAAAAGAAAAAAAGAAAATATATATATATATATATATATATATATATATATATGTGTGTGTGTTTATGTGTGTGTGTATAAATATAAATAAATATATAAATAACTAACTA
>JAUCMR010000032.1:14881803-14899619 GCA_032357425.1 Enteromius argenteus | reverse complement strand
AAAGTTAAAGTTTTAGACTCTTGTGGAACCAAATTGAGCACGACCATTTTGGCTCAGAGGTGCGTAACTCGATTCCAAATATTGTCGTTATGTTTTCTCGTGGAACAAGTTGCACGAAAACTGAGCGTTATCGAACATGTCAGACAGAAGGAAGAGAAAAAGACAATATCGAATGATATTTCGCTCACGTCTGGCTATTTCATTTGATGTCGGCGTTTAATCGGATCGCTCCAGAGCAGAATTCCGCCCAGACCGAAGCGTTAATCCAGTAAATGGGAGTGTTTGGATCGGAGCGGCGCTATGGAGAAATGTAATTTCTCTTCTCCCTGATTTGATCAGGAGCGAGGGAGCGAGCAGACGGGTGTAAATGTTTAAAGAGGGAGTGGGCGAGGAAGGGAAAGGAGGGGAAATTCTATTACAGGTATTCCCCGTGCTCACGGCGACGCACGCAAAGCATTGTGGATGTTAATGCAATTCTCATTTCAGCACCTGCGCTGATTGGCCATTGTGTGTGTGTCGTGCATACAAGTGTACATCCTGTTTGATCGTGGAGTCAGAATGTCGAAACCACGACATGACATGATTATAGCTCGGGTCAATAGTGCGTGTATGTTTGTGTGTTTCGTTGTTGTAATAGTTTGATTAATGTATGTGTACGTCTTAAACTACACAGAACTCTGGGATGTATTGATTTGTCTGGACTCAGCAGCACATTCATTGATGTGTCTGTCTGTGTGTGTGGGAGGAGGTCAGCTGCGGGTGAGAAAAAGGATTAATATATTTAATCGCTGTTTTTTTTTTTTTGGAGAAAAAGGGATGGAGAGATGGAAGAGAGAGAAAGAGACGTCTGTCACTCTTTCTTAGTGTCCGACAGACTCTAGCAGGAGTTAAAAGGTCAAAAGGGTCAAGGATCCGTGACCTTTGGTGTTCATGGCTACTGCTGCAGGTTTGAACCTCAGCCCAGAATAGATCTCTGATTGGTTTTTATTGTTGCTAAAGTGACAGATCAACTAAAAAGGAAAATTCTGTCATAATTTACTCACCTTCATGTTCTAAACCTGCATGAGTTTTTTCTTCTGTTGAACACAAAATAAGATATTTTAAAGAATCTTGGTAACTAAACAGCTGACAGTAGCCATTGACTGCTACAGTATAGCAAAATATACTAAAGAAAAAAGTGCCTACCAGCAACTGCTTGGTTTCCAACACTTCTTTTGTGATAGAATTTAAATTTTTGGGTAAACTATCACTTTAAAGTTTGCAAATGTACATACTGCAAAATTATTATAAAAGTGGTCCATTATGGACATCGCTTCTGATGTCAAACGAAATGTAGGGATAGTTCACCTAAAAATTCTGTCATTAATTACTCACCCTCATGTCGTTTCAAAACCCGTTCAATCTTTGGAACACAAATATATTTTTTAATGAAATCTGAGAGCTTTCTGACCCTGCATGCAAAGCAATGCAACTATCACATTTAAGGCACAGAAAGGTAGTAAGGACATCAGTAAAATAATTCACGTGGCATCAGTGGTTTAACCGTAATTTTATGAAGTTTCAAAAATACTTTTTGTGATGAATATGTGCAATATGTACATTTGCATGGTTTTTTGAAACCTTTAAAGGGATAGTTCACCCAAAAATCTAAAAATCACAAAAGAAAATATTTTGAAGAAGTGTTGGAAACCAACCAGCTGGTGGTAGCCACTGACTTCCATTCTTCCATACTGTGGAAGTCAGCGGCCAGTATTTTTAGCTAATAACAACTTTTTGGGGTTTTTTTCATCCCACAAAACAATCATATGAATCTAAGTCATTTGGACTACGTTTGTGAAGCTTGACAGTTGTTGTATTGCAAAGAACAATGTGAACATTGTTTAAAACATCTCCTTTTTTGTTCCACAAAAGACAGAAAGTCACATATTTGCAAGAAGATGAAAGAGAGTAAATGATGACAGCATTTTTGGCTGAACTCTTCCTTACATGTTTAAATCATTAACATTTTCGACATTCCCAGAAACTATTGTTTGTATGTATGTTGTATGTATGTAATGTCAGTATATGGCAAATCGTGTTTTATATAGAATTACACTGATGCCTTTTTACAGTTTCTCCTTCGTTCTTGATTATTAGGATTGGCAGGAAATACACACTGGCAAAGATTTGCATTTGACTCAGCATTGTTCAAAGCATATTTTTTGCTGGCTGAGTGTTTCATATGTCTAGCTCTTAAAAATGTGAAGCCTCTATACTGGCTTGAACATATGTGAGAGTGTGTTTATGGGAGAGAGAGAAAAAGAGAGAGAATTTGAAAAAGAGAGTGAATCTTACGAAGAATCTCACACACAACATTTTATAAAGACAAAATCAGATTTTTTGCATTTTTACATTATTTTCATGAAAGCTGAGTATATTTTCCCCCTATATATATATATTTTTTTTTTTTGTAATTCCCCCAGCCCCATAAATATTTATTCTATATTTTATATATTTTTTATGTTTGATATTTTATTTTAATTGATTATTTTAATATTTTATTTAATTTTTTAAGCCTGAACTAGTGCCCCTCAAAAAATGTGTAAAGCACATGACAGCCCTACATATACTATAGCAACAGAGTGTATTTATGTGCTAAAATATTGTAATATATTTACAAACCGCTGGTTGAATTCCTCATACTAAGCGACCCCAGCGTTGGTTCGCATTTCTTTCTAATTCACCCTTGTCTCATTCTATTCTGCACTAACTCTTGTTTTTCCCGCAATACTTCATCATGCCATGTTTTATGTTTCACTTTTTACTTTTTTATATCGTTCTCCATCTTGCTCGTCTTTTTGTAATTTCAGTCCAATTATTTCTGTCCCTAGACTTCATTACTCATGTCCGTGTCAGACACCAACACACACACAAACCTCATTGAGTACACATGTCGACAAACATCGGCACATGTGGTCACGGGCACAAAAGCTCATGGATGTAGCAGCTTTCGCTCAAACACACACACACACTCTCACAGGTATGGAAGTCATCAGCTGTGTGTCAGAGGTCAAGCTCATTACCCAGCTCTAGTGAAAACTTTCAAACCTGCATTTAATATGGGGCCGTGATATAAGCTCCTCTGTCTACACACACACCCACACACACATCATGCTCCGTCTCTTCATATTTGCAGGTATAAATCACACAGGGCCCCATACCACTTAAAACCCTTTCCAAAACACACATACACACACACTCCATAAACTGCATGCTATACACTTACTCTGTAAACGATACAATCTTTCTCTGCGCCAAATCATTTCTAAGATATCTGTTTACGTATCTTTTCCTAAGTTCCTAAAAACTCTATTTGAATGTGAATTTTAGATGAGAATCTGTTCTGTTTGAATTGGGATGTGTGTGTGTGTGTGCATGTTTGGCGTGTACATGATGGGTGTTTCCTGACATTAAACATCTCTGCATAAAGCCATTAGAGAACAGGGGCTCTATTCATTCACACTAGTGTGATTAACACACACACACACATGCTCAAGCATGTACTTGTCCAGACACACACCTTTACACACCAACAGACACATATAAAACATAAAACGCATTTTAGGTCTCTTATTCATGGCATACATGTGCATTTATAAATGGTGCACGATGGTGACGTTTTTAAAATAAGTACGATCTGATCTGTCAAATGCATTTGTAACTTTAAAACGCACATACAGACAAAGACACATAAACTTTTGAGGGCGGCATTTCAGTAGGCCACAATATGGCTGACATGTGACATAAAACAAGCGTACCTGTTCCAAGGCCACCTTGGTGGTCGGGACCTGGCTTGTGTATTTGTGTGTATGTTGGGTGGAAACCGTTAGAGGGACACAGAAAGACCGAACTGACACTGGATATAAACACATTAACTTTCCCTGTGTGTGTGTGTGTGCATACCAGCATACTGATTAATGTTTTTCTGATTTTTAGCGTTTATGCTGTGCTTAGTATTTAGGACTTTGAGTATACTGCACAAAATACTGTTTCCCACAATGCAGTGGGCTTGATCTTCTCTTTCTAGTGTAACAAATGAAACAGAAGCAACGAACCCTGATTTGTAACATCTTTATTAACTTGATTTCTAATAGTAATAATAATTTGATTGCTTTGAACAGCTCTTTATTATTAATATTGGATTATTTATTAAAATGAATTTGTTTAATTGATATTAACATCTCTTTTTTTTAGCTTTCTTAATTTTTATTTATTGATTTATTTATAGATTTTTGTTATCTCTTTATTTTTAACATCTCTGTTTTTATTTACTTGATTTATAATAATAATAATAATAATTTGATTTGTATGATTTATATTTTTAACAGCTCTATTTTAAAAAAATTGTATTAAAATAAACATATTAGATTTTTTTTCTTTGATATTTAAAACATCTTAATATAATCTCTTTATTTTTAACATCTCTGTTTTTATTTACTTTATAATAGTAATTATAATAATAAAAAAAAATTGTCTCCTTTTTATTTTTATTTTTTTCAAATCATTTGATTTGTTTTTTATATTTTTATAGTCTATTTATTTTAATTTATTGACCAATTATTATTGAACAAAAGTTATTTTGAAAAAAGATGCAAGCTGGGGTCTAAATTAAACAATGTAGTAATATCATGTAGCATTTGAAAAATATATTATGACTATGTTTTCTCTTATTTTTTTATATGCATTTCATAAATTGCATGCAGTATACAATATATACTGTAATATACTGTGTACTATTCAATAAGCAGTAAACATTTCAGTACTGCATTTCAAAAAGCACCTCAATTTATGTAACAATGTAGATGCAAGTGCTGATGGAAATGTAGTTCAAATCATGATTTGCTTTAAATCTGTTTGTTATTCATGGAAATTAGAAACCGCACAATTTTGTAATCTTGTATTGACCCTCATGGTATTCCAACCCTGAATTTCTTACTTCTACATGTAACACAAAATAAGATATTTTTATATATGTATTGTGTTTTGTGCCTATAATTACAGGCAATGGTTGTTGGGCCCCAATATTCATTATTATTTTTTTGGGTTCTGCAGAAAAAAGAAATACAGAAATACAGGTGAACCACATCCTCAGTTTCAGATTTCGAACTGAACCTCATCCAACTTGCCCTCTTTCTTTCAGCCAGTGAAAGTCAACGACAGCTACTTCACCACTCTGTTAAAACTACAACATTCTGCATCCACTTACATTACACAAGCAGGTGTGTGTGTGTGCTCGTTTCTGTATATGTGTGTAGTGTATGTGTATTTAACACACTCCAACCAAATTAAACAAACTCAACAGGAGTGTGAACCATTTGTCAAATAATCCAACACCTCAAGCTACTGGCAAAAGTCTCTCCGTGCTGATTATTATTGAAAATCATAATCACAGTAAGACACTGCATATTTCAAACGATATGGTTAGACTTTGGCCAGCATATTTCTAGTGCACTGTACATAATAAACCTGCGTTTCTTGAGTTTTGTGGCAGTAATAAACTTCAAAACTCAAGAGGGCGATAGAGTTACCATTGTTTGTGTTAATAATGAATGAGTGAGTTATATTCTGAAATGGACATGAAATGAAAAACAAGCTTGCATACTTGCGTACTTAGATATGTTTCCAGCCTTACTATCACCCTGAGGAAAAGCCTAGCCTTGTTTGCAACCAAAAATGATTCAGAGAAAATATGACACTCCTTTATATCTCTCGTTATGGGTACATGACAGTAAAAAGATCTCTTTTATTCAGTTTTGAACTCTGAAGAGGAGATTATGATCTGTGATTATACTGACTTATGAATAGGCTTTCTACTACATGCTGATTGGCTGATTGGCTGTTTTATGGGTGATGTGATTGGCTGTGTCAGTGAAGTGATGCAGAATGATGAAGGGCATGTAAACAGAACATCCACCTGCTCCTCCATCAACCCAGAACCACTCAACCATCATGCACAATTGTATGAAAACAGAGAGAGAGATTAAAGTGGAATACATATTTTTTATTATATATATATATATATATATATATATATATAATACATATTTTAACATATAATACCAAATATGTGTGTGTAATATATGTGAAATAATATATATGAAAACATTTTGTTCTTGCACAGATATGTAAATAAAAGTAAATTATATAACAAAGTAAATATTTGATTTAATATGTTTAAATAAAAAAAAAATGTCAATACAAATGTAAATTAAAAAAAAAATAACAACACACATATATTAAATATTTTATAAATATACAAAATATGTAAAAATACAAAAAAAGTGTATGTATGTATGTATACATATATATATGTATATATATAGTTCTTTCAGTGAAATTTAAAATTAAAATTAAAATTTTATATATATATATATATATATGCACTGAAATGTAAATTAAATATTTGATTTAATATAGTGTAAAATGAATATATATCTAATAGATTGAAGATATTCTTATCTTCAATCTGTTATTTTATTATTTTTCTCTTCTCCCTTCTTGCCATTTTGTCTCACTTGCACCATCTCTCTATCCATCCATCGCTGTCTGATAATCGTCTTTTTCCAGCACTCCTGCTTTTTACACTTTTTGTCACTCTCTCAATCTTTGCACTCATCGGGGCCCCTCACTGTCCTGCCATCTCTCTCTTTCTCTCTCTCTCTGTCTCTCTCTCTTTCTCTCTCTCTCTGTGGGAAAGGCTAGTAGATGAGAGAGTGAGTGGAGGTCATTCTACGCCTCTTAGATTAGCCCCTGCTAAAGCACTATTGTGCGCTGAATGCCGGTCTCTTCCTGCTGTCACTCAAAGGCCGGCTCCGCCCGCTGCCTCTTCTCTAAGAAGCTTATCTCCACTGAAAGGAAAGAGGGAATGGAGAGAGGGAATGTAATGAACCGTGTTTTTCAGCAAACGACAGAAACCTGGGGCTGGGAGGACAGAGGACAGCTGCAGCACACCCTCCCACACCCCTTGCTTTTCTCTCTGTCCGTCTATCTGTCTTTCTTTCACTCATTCTTTATTTCCTCTTAATCTCCCACTGTCAATCCGTCATTTGCCCCCTCTGTCAAAGTTCTGGACAAAGTTTCTATCTGTCTGTCTTTTATCTGTGCATTCTATCTATCTATCCATCGTTCCATCTTGGGTTCAGTCCATCGTTCTCATTCCAGCTATTTTGCGTTTTATCTATCATTCTACCAGTTTCTCTGTCCTGCGTTCAATATATCCATCATTCTATCAATCTTGTGTTCTACCTATCAGTCATTCTGTCTAGCCATCATCCTATCTTGCGTTCTATCTGTTCATCATTCGAGCTATCCAATGCTCTTGCATTCTATCTATCCATTGGTCTATTCATTGTTCAGTTCTATCATCATCCATCATTCTATCTATCTATTGTTCTGTCTTTGTTCTATTCATCTATCATTCGATCGTTTGTTCTATCTCACCATCGTTCTATCTTGCGTTCTTTATTGTATATTTCAGTTTACCTATTATTCTCTCTTTAGTTCTTTAATTACTTAATTGTTCTTATTCTAGCTATCATTATTCTGTCTTCTCTTCTATTCTATCTTTCATTCTATCTCGTTCTAACAATTTATCATCATTCTATCTTCCGTTGTCTAAGCAATATTCTATTTTTCGTTCTACCCTTCATTCTATCCCTCGTTCTATCATCTTTCTAACATTTTGTTTTTCATTCTATCCATCAATCGAACTGTCCTTCATTCTATCTTTCGTTCAATCCATCAATCATTCTCGTCTATCCATTATTCTAGCTGTCTTTGTATCTTTATTGCTGTCAATCTATCTTTCATTCTATCTATCCTCAATTCCATTCTAACATTCATACAGTCATATGTCTATTCTATTTTTTTGTTTTATCTTAAAAATGTTCTTTCTTGTTCACTTATTTTTTTAAGTGGTCAGATTGCTGTCTCATGTATCAGGTCTTTCTGAGTGATCTGTGTGCAGTCAATCAGCAGGGTGCAGGAATAGACTTTACTAGAGGGGGCACATTGTGTATGGACATGCGTTTGTGTGTGTGTGTTGGGGGTGTTTTTTTCTTTTTTGTGGATGTGCCTCTTGTTCCTGTTCAGCCGTCTGTGTGCTCCCGGGCTGCCTGCTGGTGTCTCGCGCTTTTTGTCTCGGTCTGTTTGAAAAGGGGAAAGTTTAAGTGCTGCACGTTCTCAGAGTGAGCTGACGAACAGAGCGCCAGGGTTAAGCAGCAGGACCCATCTGAGTGTGTGTGTGTGTGCATGCATCTACCATTGCTCAGGGCATCTAAGTGTGTTTGCATGTAGCACATTTGTACATACGGTACTCGTTTGTCTGTTTTGTACCATATATCGAGTCACCAACTATTATTGCGACACCCATCTTCTCATTGGCTGTCAACTTTAACCTTTAACCCCCATGGGTCAGTACATGGCCTGGCTCTTTTGGGCCGTGTCAGAGTGTCGAGTGGTTCAAAGTAAGTGTGTGTGTTAGGGATTCAATTTAAGTGATGTAATCATGCTGTGCTGGAGAACTCATCGGTCCATTTGGACTGTCCATTGATATGTGTGTGTGTTAAAAATAGGTCATGTGTGTTATAGAGTCTTTAGGGATGGCAGGAAATGTGTTTAGGAAGGAAAAGAATGAGCCTGTAGGAAATAAATTTGACAAATTAGATCTCTTTAATACCTCTTTTTTTCTCCTTGACAGCAAATAGAGAGAAAATTTAGAAAAACAAATCACATTTTTCTCTTCTAAAGATACAGAAGTGATCAAAACGATGTCTCAAACTATGTTTGTGTTTAAAATTCTGAGAATTCAATATGAGCTCAAATTTATAATTGAATTCTAAAGACCAGTTTTCTATCTGCATTAATTTTATATCTCTATACGGTTATTGTATGTAGTGTCTCATTTAGATAAATAGATTTTTGTCATGTTTAAATGAATATTTTTGCAAATTGTTGAGCATATGCAGTTCATGCTAACTTTTTTGGGCCGTTATTTTATGTTCAATGTCAAATCTATGGTCTAAGAAAGCACTGGTCTAAGATAAACCAGCAGAAACACCAGTCTTCCCTCTCTTTTTTCGTCTCCTGTCCTCTCACCCGTGAGCCAGGGTTAGGTGGCACATTGTGTTGTGGACACTGAGTGGATTTGAAGGTTCTTTTTCCGTAAACATGTGAAGGCCTGTTGAGGGGAACAAAAGAGTGTAGAAGGGCCTGTTTGGTTGGGTCCTTTTACTCTAAATGGACATTCTGTCCGCGCACGGCTCAGCCTTCAAAAAACCATCCTCGCCCGCAATTACCATTTCTATCGGCCGGGGCCGAAGATTATGCTTTTGGGTGTTCGTCTGAATTTCTTCCAGTGGATTCACTCTCTGAATGTGACACGTTTTGTGTCACTCCACACACCCCTTCGAAGCGGATTGAGAAAAAAAAAAGTTTTTCTCCGTTCTCCCTATCTCTCTTTTGCTTTAGAGGAGAGGAATCCTGCTGGTGAATAGATAGCAAATCTCCTCAAGGTTAAGACTTAACCTTCCCCTCTGTCCTGACTCCGCCCCCAAGCCCTGCTCTCAAACCAATCAAGATCAGATGATTAGTAAACAATGCCTGGGTGTGTGACGGGCAGGTAGGAGCCTCTGCGGGATTGGCTGACTTTGCTTTTGTGCCCGTTTGCCTCGGCTCCGTAGCGCCGTGCGTATTCACCGGAACGCACACACATACAAGCAAACAAAAAGTGAAATTACTATTCAGTTGGAATGGTGCCATTCATCTTTGTCAAGTCCCGGCAGGCCCGCGTTAGGCCGCTCCCAAGTCCAAATTAATTCCTTGTTTTGCATCAGCTGAATTTGGACAAATCCAGGAGGATAGCGTGATTTCTCTCTCCGTCTGCCTCGCGCTCTCGCCTGGTTTAATGTGGTAATTCCAAATGATTTGGCCGAGCAGACGCCGTGCGTCTGTGTCAATATTTACTGCCTAATTCACAAAGAGCAGGAGAGAGATATGAAAACAAAAGGAAAATAACCCAAATGCAGAAGGGACAGAGCGAAGCGAAGAGACGGAGAGAGAGAAATGGGGAAGGGCGGAAAAATGCACAGACGGATATGGAAAGTGAAAGTAAGAGGAAAAAAGTGAAAGTTAAAAGAAGAACGAAGGACAAGGACAAGGCAAGACAAAAGTGGAAAGAGAAGATGTGAAATGTTAGCAGTGAAGGAAAGCAGAGAGCGGTGTTTGTGGTTTGCTCTGTTGGATTGGAGCTCAGGCCTGTGTCTGATGATTGATGCAGACATATGTGATATCACACTATTATTATGACACAAGGAATCTGAAAGTTTTCTGCAGAGTTGGCATGCTTGTCATTCACAAAGTTCTACACATCTGTTGCACCTTGTGTGTGTTTTGGCTAATTTGTTTACATAATGCTTGCAGCTTCCAATACAAATATAATACATTCAGCTATTTGTCACACATTTTAACTTTATATGGTTCCTTATAATCAGCTACGGTTTCATGAAGAACCTTTAACATACATGGAACCTTTCTATTGCACAAAAGGTTCTTTATAGTGGAAAAATGTACTTTAGGTTATAATCTCTACACTAAGTGGTTCTTTTAAGAACTGAAAAGGTGCTTTGGGGAACCCAGAATTGTTATTTGGGACCTAAGTTGAGTTTGACTTTACAGAGAGACCAATTATTAACCTCTTTTCAAGGTTTGACAGAACTTGATATTGGTTTGGACATATTTTAATCTAAGACACCTGTAAGATATATGGACAGATATTTTAGTTGGAAATTGTCCTAAGATAATCTGTATATGAGTTAGGAAGTTGTATTTGTGATGTTGGTCACCACAAAATGGGTAGTTTGGGCAATTTCATTTTTGGGTAGTTGGCATGTTTCCTTGAACTTGTTTCCCCCAAAATGAATATTTTAGGTCTACATTCAGATGAATTTTATGCTTATTTTAAATGTTTAAAAAAAAAACATCAATTTTAAGCTAAAATTTATCAAAAAAAAGTTTAGAAATATTTAAAGTTGTATTTAAAAAATAAAATTAATCTATTTATATTTGACTTTCAAATAAAGCACATGAAGTGTTCACACTGCAGAAGAATAATTGATCACAATTCAACAAAATGAGTAAATTATATGTGCTCATCACATTCGTTCCATTGTGATTTTAACAATAATGCAAGTTGAAAACACATAGTGCAGTGGTTGAAAAAGTGTTAAAAGACACTGTGTGAGGACAGAAGTGCTCCAGTAGAGGGCCATGGCTTCTCTCTGCTTTGTCTTTCTCTCTTGCTGTCTTTTTACTAAGCCATATGTACAGTATTTACAGTATGTATATGCATATGTCTGTCAGCAGCTCTATTCTAGTCTGCTGTCAGTGGTCTGTGCTCAGTGGGTGGAGGATGCTGTTGGCCTGTGGAAAGCATTTACTCCAGGAGACTGTGTGTGTGTGAGTGTGGAATGCATATTTCAGGACGTTCTCACTGGTAGATTTTGATGCTGTTTTAAAGAGAGGCTTGCTGGCTAAAAAGGGCTCCTGGGTTAAATTTACGGTTGCGTGCGCGTCCTGGGCTCTGATTTGCGATCCTCCAGTGTTTGTCTTCTGCGGATCCGTGATCTTATCCAGCGGATGGATGGATGACACATGTCCACCGAGGTTTGTTTACATGGCCGCTTTTTTCCAGGCCCGAAATATGATAGAGTGCAATTACTACAAATGTGGCCTGACCTCAGAGCTAAGGTTACAGGGTCAGGGGGCAAAAGCCATTTCCTGGCCCCCATGTGTATTTGGGCAGAGGATGATTCTAGAAGATGATATCTGCGTGCACATGTGTGTATAGGCGTCAGATGTGATAATATCTGTGTGCATGTCAGGTCTCAGAGCATGATGAATTTCAGTTGACTGACAGGCTGTTTTGGTTTGAAATGTCTTAGTCAGCAATGACGCCACAGACTTTGTTGCTACATAACTTGCCTACAAACAAACATTGTGCATCTCAGTCTTTGTTTATGAGTCAAACATCTAGTTTTGCAAACGTATTTGAACATCTGAATTCAGCATCTTGGTTCCAGCACAAGCTTACTTAGAATTTTTTTTATATGTTTAAATGTTATTATATATTTTTTAATAATGTTTTTAACTTAATTCAATTTAATTATTAAGTCACTAGGGTATATTTGTAGCAATAGCCAAAAATACATAGTATGGGTCAAAATGATTGATTTTATCCTTCTTTTATACCAAAAATCAGTAGATTCTTAATTAAAAATCATGTTTCAGGAATATATTTTGTGAATTTCTTGCAAAAAATATATTAAACTTAATTTTTACTTAGTAATATGCATTGATACGAACTTCATTTGGACAACTTTAATTTATTTATTTATTTATTTTCTCTGTATTTTGATTTTTTTTTTTGCAAAAACAATTTGTTTTACTTCCAGATTTTCAAAAGGTTGTATACAAAATATTGTCATATCATAACAAACATCAATGGAAAGCTTCTTTTTTTCAGCTTTCAGATAATGTATAAATATCAATTTTGAAAAACTGACACTTATGACTGGTTTTGTGGTTCTGGGTCTTATATACAGAGAGAGAGATTTTTCTATATACAGTTTTTTTTTTGTTTACTAAAAAAGTGAAATAAAACAAAAAATATATACGTACACACACACACACATATATATATATATATATATAAAGATATATAGAGAGAGAGAGAGAAAGAGATATTAAGTATGTATGTATCTTTATATAAAAATATACATACATAAATTTTGATATTTAAATAAATATTTCTATTTATATATTTATAGTGCTGTCAAACGATTAATCACAATTATTCACATCCAAATTATGTATATATAAGTACACACAGTACATAATATGTGTACATTTATATACATAATAAATATACACAGTACACACATATATATTTGGTGAACTTTTATTTTGAAAGGTAAATCGTTTGAATACACTGCAAATTAATATTATTAATATTATTAGGTCTACTAGTTGTACTTAGATCCACATTTTCTGTTATTTTGATCATTTTAGTAGCAGTGCATTAGTAAACATGCTAACCGTGTGCTCCGCTTTAGTTGTAGACAGTCTGAAGGCAAAAACACATCTTAGCTTCTTATTACCATGGCCCAAAACCACTATTTTGGGTGAAAATGTGTGTAAAGGGACCAGATAGGCCACTCTGGGAGCAGTGCGAGTGTTTGCGTGCATCATGTTTTCTTGTGTGTGTGAACGTGTGTGTTCATGGTGAGTAATTTTCCTCTTCAGTTCAAGCCTTTCACCCCCTCAAACGTTCAATGAATGAAATCTTGTGGCAAATTATGCATTTTTTTCACCTCGTCGCCCCTCTTTGAGAGAGAGGGCTTATTGGTAAACGAATAATGAGAGTTTCAGCTCTTTGGTCCTTTCAATTCTTCACTTTAGACACCTGCACCTCTCGCTGTCCCTCTCCTTTCTCTTCCTCCATCTCTCTTTCTCTCTCCTCAAGTGCTCACTTTGTCCCGGGACGCACCATTGTGCGCTAGAGGGCCCTTGAGTGTAGTGGTCAATGACCCCCGTGCTCAGCAGAGTGGGCTCAACCGCTGGCCCACACAAAACCACAGATTCTTTGAGTATATACCCAGCATTCCCCAGCTATTAGGAGATGTGTGCTGGGGTATCTGTGTGTGAGATGAAACACACGCTGATGTGAATCTGAAAGGGTTCAAGCACGCTGGATTTCACCTCGTTTGTGTGTCTGCGCTCGGTGTGTAGCTCCTCTTCATTCCCTTGATTTTTATGAGATAAAGAGAAGAACCTCTTACTCTGAGAGGAAAGAGGGGGAAAACTGAATCTCTGGGTCAAAGAGCAGTCGAAGCTTCTGTGTGTGTGCATGTTTGGCGCTTAGCTGTAGTCTGTAGAAATGAGCTAAATCTGGAAAATCATATTTCAAGGACATTTAGGGGCGTCATGATTTGGGAAAATTATTTATAAATTCTATAAATATATGTTTTTTTATATTAAGTTAGTTTGAATCATTGTACTTATTTATTTAATATATTTTAAAATTTAAAATAAACTGATTTTTATATATGAAAGATGCTTTATAACATGCAAATTTTTTAAATAATAGTTTTTTTTTTTAAAGTTAATTTACTTTAAAGTATAAAATTAACAAATGTTATATCTAAAGGATGGTTTTTGACATGCCCATAAATTAAGTAATTGTCTTTTTTTATATTGAAAATAAGAAAAGTTAATTTTTACCTTTTTTTTTATTTTATTTTTTATTTTATTGCTAACTATAAAGAATTTTTTTATGACAAGCCAATGAATTGTTAATTTATTTTTAAAGAGTATAGTTTTAACTATTTCGTTTTATTTTTTACTTTATTTTTACTTTTAAAATCAGCATTTTATATATTTATGTATATATATATATATATATATATATATACATGTATAAAATGTATTTGACATAATTTGATTCATGTTACTAATTTAATGTTTAAAATAAAATGTTTATTGTTTAAATAAATAAAAACATATTGCATACAGTATATATAAAAGATTTGATTGTTTTCTTTATGACAATTGAATAATTTATCTTTTATTATTCATACAGTGCAGTTCTGTAAAACACCGGCTGTTTTTATTTCAGTAGAGGATGTTGAGGATGTTCCTGGATGTCCCTATTGCAGATTTTGTCCGATTCAGGTCATTTTTGTGGATGCAACTTCCCTCATACGCACAAACATTACCATACTGATGTTGTTATATGGCTATGTTTTATAACTAAAGTGCAAGCAATCTCTAATGCGCAGTTGTAAATGCAGATAATAACAAAAATCCTTTTATGTTCAATATTAGTGTTTGGAAGCAACTCGAATGTGCCTTTGCAAGTACGCTTACATGTTTGGCTGTGTGTGTGTGTGTGCGGGTGATTAGACTCTGTCTCTGGTAATATCTGTAATGGGCAGCAGCAGATGAAAGGCCTGCCTGTCACAATGATGTGAATCAAACTGGATTCATCTGGAAACTATAAGACTTTTCACTCATTATAACTTACACACACACTCGCACACACACACACACAGGGGTGTTGATGTGAGGGTTGAGTGTTGAGTAGTGTGTGTGTGTGTTACCTGAATGCCGGCCTTTTTCCTGCATGTCTATGTAAAAACATCTGTTCTCTCTTTGCGTATTCTTGCTACCTGTATGTGTGTCTTTAACTTTAAGAATGCACATCTGTTTCCTGTGGTGTGTGTGTGTGCATCTGCTACCTGTGTGTATGTGTGAATGAATGGACATCTGTTCCTTGTCTAATTGTTCCATTGTATTCGATAGTTACTAAGCATCATAGATAAACATTTCTAAAAGTAAACATATACATACCACCACTAACGTTTATATAGATAAACACACTTCCAAACATATGATCTAGCTAAGGTGTTTTCAAACTTTTAGCTGCCCAGGACCTTCAGACATAATGATCCTATTTTGATGGGCTGCCCCTATAAATTATAATGCATAAAATGTCATTTATATAATGGTAATATTATAAAGACTCTTATTTCACTTTGTCATTATCCAAAAGCAAATAATCTATCTGTCTGTATCTTTCTCTCTATCTCTCCATCTATCCATCCGTCTGTCTGTCTGTCCATCTATCCGTTTGTCTAAATTGATATTTTTCATATTTAAATTATTTGCTATATATGATATATTAGAAATGTGTGTGTGTGTGTGTATATATATATATATATATATATATATATATATTTGTTATGTAATACAATATAAATAGATATTTTAAATGTAATGTTTAATTTGAAATATTATTTATACTGTTATATTTAGATTTTAATTTATAACATTATTACTTTGAACATAAAAGGAGTATTTACTTTATAAATACTATTTTAATTTTTAAATTAGCAGCATATTCTCACTATTAGGATAATATTAAACCTTATATAAATTAAATAAAGTGATTAATTTCATGATTTCTGACTGCTCTAAAAGAAAGCTGAATGAAACGGTAATATAAAATTTGTGTTAAAATGATTGCCAGTCAATCTAAGTAATGCATTTTGTAATTTTTTTTTTCTCTCTGATTTTCCATGGACCTCTGGGGGAAAACCACAGCTTTATCAAACTCTTTTTTTTTATTATTAAACAATTTACAAGTTTTGTGTAAAGAAAACTGTTGCTTTGACAGGCCATGGGTTATTTATAGATGTATGATGTGATTGGCCGTAATGAGGCGGTCAGTGTTGTGTGGCGTGGAATTCGTCCAGCTTGTTTTTCTTTGCTATTTTTCTTCGTTAGCGCACAGATAATCATCTAGTGCTCAGCACCACCTCTCCCAGACAATGATGCGGCCATGCCATGGCAAACGAGTGTGCGTGTGTGTACTCTGAATGTATATTATCTCTCCAAACACTCTGTGGACAGTGCATTAAATGTGTTTGAGTTGGCCAGAGGCCTCTTTCCTTGCGATAACAGTTCGTTGTTAGTAGCCAACGAAGAAAAGGAGCAGTAACTGTTTGGGGTGCGGCGACATCAGCTGCCATGGTGATTCCGAAATCAACCTGTCAGCCCGTCGGGACCGGCAGAGATGGGAGCGATATGTAATAAGTGTGTGTGTTATGCTGTATTTGTTGACAGATCTTCACACCCTGTTGATTAGCATCTTGAAGCTTTGGTAGTGTGAGAGTGCTAATGTGTTAGCACATCTAGTGAGCTACACCCAGACCCACTGGACAGGGAGGGACAGACCCCTACACTCCATATCTATCCCAGACAGGCCAGTGCTCGCTGCTTTTGCCAGGCTTGGAAGTTATAAACCAGGCCAAGTTCCACCATGATAGAGTAGTTTAGTGATGCAGCAAGTTCATTTGAATTACAAAATGTAAAGAAATTTTGTTTTTTTAAGACAAGAAGGTATGTGTGTGTGTGTGTGTGTGTATATCAAATACCCAAGGGACTTCCTGTTAAGTCTTCTAGCCAACAAAGTTGCAAAGGCTGCATTACCTGCCTGCAAAGTGAGAGAGATATGAATCAGCCATTTGAATCATTAATAAATCTGTGTCAAGCTGTAAAAAGAATGTTGTGTGTGATCATATATCAATTTTAGCATGTATTCAAAGTGTGTGTGTGTCTGTGTGTGATGGAGGTGGCTGAACAGACCCTCAGTGGTGATGCCAGCGGGCGGAGTCTGTTTGGGGCGCCACAATGTGGCTGTCAGTCTGCGGGACATCACACACACAAACTCACACACACACATGCACACACACTTGCAGTCTTCAGGACGTCCCACAGGAGAAGAGCGAGAGAGGTGCGAGTTCTGCCCCCGTCTAACCCAAACCATCCATCATACTGACACGGTCTGAGAGCAGTGCAGGCCTGGGAACGCCACCGGCCAGCAGGCAGCAACACACACTCACACACACGCATGCCAGACCAGAGCAGTCCATGCCAGCTGCACATGTTCACACTGGCCTCCGTCAAACACACGCTGAAGTGTGTACGCTTGTGTTTATTATTAGCTGGAGAATCGACACTTCCATCAGAGACTCAGATGTGACGCACAGATGAGTTCTTCACGTAAATACGCAATACTAACTTCAACATGTTGATCCAAGGCACATTTCAAGAGTTTGTAGATGCTTTTGGGGTTTAATAGACACCTGTGCATGTACTCATGTCTCAGGTCTGATTAAGAAATTTGGTTTATTTAATGAATGTTCTAGGCTCAGTAAGCT
>JAUCMR010000032.1:14855776-14870072 GCA_032357425.1 Enteromius argenteus | reverse complement strand
TCTCTAATTACAGAGCACTACTTCATTACGGGCGCTTTCATGTTTTATGCATTCTCTTCGTTTAGAGCCTTATTAACAACACTGCGGCCAGCAGCCCGGCCCCTCACCATGTGTGTGTGCAAGCTGGAACATGTGTCGCCATTTTGCGTAAAGCACTTTAGAAAGTAAAAGTGTAATAAAACAAATTAAAAAGTTTGTTTCGCAGCACAATTTTTCTCAAAACTTTTTGGTTGTCAAAGTCAACATGTACCCTCAATACTTTTATTATTTATATTTATGTATATATGTGTGTGTGTGTGTGTACATGTGTGTATATATATATATATATATATATATATATATATATATATATGTATGTATGTATGTGTGTGTGTGTGTGTGTACAAATATAATTAATATACACAGTACCCAAACATATATTATGTAAACAAAAACTTTTATTTTAGATGCGACTGATCACGATAAATCATTTCACACCACTAATATACACACACACACACACACACACACAGTTGTGCTCGTAAATTTACATGCCCTTTGCAGAATATGCAAAATGGTAATCATTTTAACAAAATAATAGGGATCATTAAAATTGCATGGTATTGTTTATTTAATACTCTCCTGAATAACCTATCTCACTTAGCAGGTGTTTATATATTCTCCAAAAGACAAAATATTAACTGAATTCATTCATTTTACATACCCTCGAAACTTAATACTGTGTTTCCTGGAAAATTCAAGACTGTTTTGTGATGCATGTTGTTCATGAGTTCTGAGACCCTGCTGTTCTTCAGAAAAATCCTCCAGCTCCTGCACATCCTTTGATTTTCTAACATTTTCTGCATATTTGAACCCTTTCCAACAGTGACTATGTTTTTTGATATCCATCTTCTCACTTGGAGGACAATTGGGGAACGTATACTGTACATCACTGTTTCAACACTGTTTTATAAGCCAGTCTGTTCCTAATAGATAAAATCAAGTCCTATCCTACATATATATTCTTTCTAAATAAGAAAAATTCCAAATCGCTGTAAAATTGGTTGTAAACGGCATTCCATGTTGACTTTAAAGCAGTTGTTTTACTTGAGCTGGTGTTGGTGTTAACTTTTGGGTTAGTGGGGTCACAGCGGTGTGATGAGGACAGTTTGACCATTTGATGGTGGAGTGGATTGTCGCCCCATTGATGGAGGGAGTAAGAAAGAGTCAGGAAAAAGGACAAAGGGGGATAAATATGGAAGTATGGGGCAAGTAAAAGACCTTAAAGAGGGTCGTACGTGTGTGCACGAACAGGGACGAGCGAATCCACCTTCCCGCGCTGAATCAAACTCATCTGCATCCAGCATTGAGACTGATGAGCCCAATTTGGCAGCCCACACTTCTACACTGAGATTGATGGAGGAAGAGCGAGCGCGAGAGAATGGAGAGAAAGAGCAAAGGCGTGAAACGGCACAGAGATGAGGAGAAATAAAAGACGGAGGTGAGCGACAGAGTCCGAGAGAGACACCCCCTCCCTGCCATAGCCGTGGGCGACCCTGTTCCTGTGGGGTGAATAAAAGCTAATAGGCTAACGCTAGCGGCCCTGACTGCTGATGCTGATGGATGTGGCGTGTCAGCCGTGTGCGAGCGATGGCTCTTTGATAAGACTTATCATCCACCTCACTCCATAAATATTTTATCAAGCGTAATGGAAATTGTCAAATCAATCTAATTGTGTAATACATTACTGGGACATCAAAATTAAACAAAGCACATATGCTATCATTTGGCTTTATGATCGGGCAGCCGGGTAGACGCCCCGCAGGGGCCCCGTGAGGCCCCAGGGCTGGCAGCATGGACGCTGGAAATACGTCTCCCTGGTGATGGCCGTCGCCCTCACGAAGCGCACTCCATCACAGGATCAATTTCTCAAATGTGGACAACTGTGCCGTGTAATCAGGATATGGCCGGATGGCATCGGGCCACCGTGTGTTTGTGTGTGTGACTGTCCTACCTGCCCATGCTTTTCTCAACTTACCAAAATGATTACAGAATAACTAGAGGGATTTTGTCTCTGTCATGTCATGACAGTGCTTAATGGTTTGTGTATGTGCGTGTGTGTGTGTGTGTCTAAGACTGTATCGCTGTGATTCATCAAAGCCGAGGCTGGCAGGAAAGACACACAGGTGAGACAGGAGCCGTGAGGTGGGACGGGAGACGTGTCTGTAAGACCCAACTGAAAACAGATCAAATGGTAATCGTGTGTGGCAGCTGACAGATAAGTGTGAGATACATACAACTCAAACGCTTAAGCTGTGTGACAGTGAGGAGAAAAACTCCTGCTGGATTTAATCTACACACACATTTAGTTTTACTGATGAACAAACCCAAATATCGCGACTCGTTTATGGATCAACTATAAAGAGTCAGATTCAGACTTGGAGATTTATTAGTGCTGTTAAATGATTAATTGCATCCAAAATAAAAGTTTTGGTTTATATATGTGTGTTTACTTTGTCTATTTACTAAAATGTGTATATATAAATACACAAGCATGCATGTATATATTTAAGAAAAAATGTGTGTTGTATATTATGTATATTTTTATATAATATAAATTGTAAATATTTAAAAAAAAATTACATACATAATATATAATATACATATATAGCACTCACATATATTATATTATGTAAACAAAACGTTTATTTTGGACACGATTAATCACAATTAATCACAATTAATCATTTGACAGCACTAACATATATATATATATATATATATATATATATATATATATATATAATACATTTAATGTATAGTAATAATTATAAAATAATAATAATAAATTATAAAATTTGTGTAAAAATATAATTATATTCGATTTAATGATTAAAATAATTATAATTTAGAAATATACATTTAAAATAACACATTTATATTACTTTTTACAGTACTCTTTATACGTCAAAATGTATTAAATATATATATTTTTTTTCAGTGTTTTTATGCATGTCAGAAATAGATATTTTAAATGGATTTATTTATTGGTTAAAAAAACATTGCATAAATGTAAACCTTTTTGTTTGTTTTTTAATTTAAAAAATTAATATATTATAAATACTATTTAATTTTTAGTTATGATTGTTCTTCTTTTTTTTGCACACCGTCTCTGGAAAGCTTGATTTTGATTGGTCAGACGTGGAAACTGTTGTACTTAAACTATATAATTAACCGTTGTCCTCTAAAACCAATTTCTTAGAAACAGCATTTAATGTCCATTGAAATAGTTCATGTCACATGATTGATTTAAATGTTTCAACTGTTCTTATCATTGTAAGCGTTACATTTTAAGATTTTGTGTTCCTGTGTTCTGTGTTTTTTTGTGGGTTGTTAGTCTAAATGGGTCTGAATAAGCAGTCGACTGGGATTGTGACTCATTAAATCAAATGAAACAGTCCAGTCCTCATAAAAACTCATCTGGCGCAGAGAGAGAGAGAGAGAGAGAGCATATGTTGGCTGTCTGTGGTTAGGGACTCTTAATGATATAAAGTGCTCTAGTTGATATGCGTGCAGTCGTGGTGCTCCGTCAGTGATATTGATTGTGGTTTAAGATACTGCCACATTAACCCTAGTGTATATATATGTGCATGCATATACTCCTAAAACATTTTAATCAGTAGTTTTGTCTTATTTCCCAGTAAAAATAAGAGAATTCATTTTTCAGAGAATTAAGTTGCTCATCTTTAATTAAGCTTTTTGCTTTTTTGTTACTGGTATACTGTTTTAATAATTTGAAACAAATGAAACTAGCTTAAAATTATGAACAGATTGGCTTAATTTGCATTTTACAGAAGTTGTTTTTTTTTTTTTTTTTTTTTTACATATATTTATTTAGCAGATGCTTTTTTCCAATGTGTAAACACACCGTATATATTGAACATAGTTTTTATGAGGACAGTACATTTTATTCTACATCTTGCCAACTGTAACATACTAACACTGAACAAACTTTTTCTAAAAAATTCAAATGACAAAATTATCCTCAGCCCCTTAAACACCAAATGTTTTCCTTTCCCACAGTTACAAATCATATAAACATTTTAAATCACATTTTTAAATCAACCGTGTAAATATTTTACATTTATGTCTGTCTGTTGTTTTTTATTACTTATGCCTGGTAGACACTAGAAAAAACGTGCCTGTATAAGAAGTCACACACACACACACACACCTCCCTCTCGCTCTCACTGTGACTCTATCAGCCTCTCGCATAAACATACATCTTTATCCAGCGCTTGTTGTCAGACAACATTAGATAATTAATAGGTCATTTGTCAGGCTTGTGAGAAACATGTTAAAGTCCCCCTGAGCTCCCAGGACACAAGCAGCTGTCTGCCGCACTTACACACGCACGCACCCGCTCTTTTAATTAATTAGCATTAGCAGTGATTAATAATGAGCCTCTCATGGCTGGGATGTTTGCATATGTGTGTGTGAGAGTATATCTGTGTGTTTAGGCAGTCACAGTGTGGCTTGTAGTACAGTGTTAATTGGTCGGTTCAGCATTGTGTATTAATGAAGTGTTGTTCATGAGCCCAGAGTCAATGACGAGCTGAAACAATGCGCTCATTAATTAAGATGCTCTTAGCGAGTCGCACAGGTCATGTGTGAGTATGAGAATGTTCAGAATGAAATACTGACATACTGCATACTGTTTGTTTAAGTATAGGAAATTGTATGCAGTATGCAAATGTATGTATGCAGATGTTTAGTCTATTTTTTATAAATATTTTAAAGGAGACAAAGGAGGTCAATATAATAATATTTAAATGTAATATTTAATATTTATTTAATATTCAAAATTGCAACTTTGAAAATACATTATTACAGTGTAGTTGCAACCAGTTCACTCTGAAAATGCACAAACATATCTTGTGCATTGCATTGTGGGATACCTGCCCACTTTTTCTGTGGAGCTGGTTCTGGAAGTTTTTTTTCCCCATTTATTTTAATAACAACAACAATAATCATTATTAATAAAAAATGAAATAATAATAAAAATATAATAATAATACAGGGATTTTTGAACCAAACCAACCTACAAGGTGAATCACAGAATTACGAGCTTTTATCTGAAGCAAAAAAAGCATATGGAAAATGGACAAAAAGTTGCTTTTGACAGCATTATACTGTATAAAGGAATGTAATCCGGCAAAGTTAAATGATGGTGAAATATAAAACTATTCACAAAAAATTGTTGATTATATCGGTAGAAGCAATCTATTTAATTCAATCTAGTTAAATTCAGAGTGGTGTCCAGCTATCATAAATTAAACAGCTATTTTTCTTTTTTCATTCTATTTTGTGTAAAAATCATATCAATCTCATAAAATCTTTGCAGTCTGGCTGATTTGCATTGCATCATGGGATACAATACCCAAAGCTCAGTTGCTGCACATTTTGTCAAATGCATTACGTCATCCACATTCAGCGCTTACAGTATATTCACACACTGTATGCAGTATGTGAAGAGAGGCTGTGGAGTTAATGCTGTTGCAGTAAATGTTTGTCTGTAGGATTCTCACCCTGATCCGATGGCGCTCTCATTCAGTTGAGTGTCCGGGTTAATTATGTATTGTGCCGACTGCTCCTCTTTCCCTCTGGGCCATAGACTTACATCTACTCTACACACGCAAACACAGACGCACACTCTCATACTCTCTCACACACTCTTTTTAAACATCCAATCAGCCAGGCCATTGAGAAGACAAATGTACTCATTTAGTCCTGCCGGTCTCCAGTGGCCAGTGAGAGAGCCGAGTCTTAATTCCGTACACAAAGGGCTGGTAACGGAGTCTGGAGTTTGTTAGCGAGGGATTCATATGGCGCAGAATGGAGATGGGAGCTGGAATGTCACTCATGAGCACATCTTGAGAGCTGTAAGGGGCTTTTCAGGATCTGATGGCATGTGTTCAGATCAGAATTTGGGTTAAGGCCTGATTACACTAAAAGGTTGATGCAAAAGTAAATGCTTCTGAAAATTAGGCTGCTTGTGAATTGTGTATTTCCAGAGCTGACTGTGCTATAGTCGAGTAATTTCCGTTGGGATGAATGGAAATGCTAACATTTAGCATTTGTCATGTACTACAAACAATCATTGTTTGAATAGATTTATAAATGCCTTTTAAAATCAAATTTTGGACGTCTGGTGGCATTAATTAGGTTGGCTTGAAAAATTTCTGAATGCTACTCCTCCTAGAGCTTTCAAGCTAGAACCACCAAACTCAACCCAGCTCTTCAGACTGGTCTGACTTAGTGTGCTGTATCTTTTTAGACTGATCCAACTTATAGTTTTCATAAAACTGAAGATCAAAAATCATAAAAATCCCATAGACTCCTATTCATGGAATGTTCAGATGAGCCAAGACAATATATATATATATATATGTGTGTGTGTGTGTGTGTGTTTATACAAGAAGATATATCACTTTATATCAAATTCTTAAATATATAATCTACATAAAGTAATTTATTTTGTATACTGAAAACACATGTAATATTTTCAGTATAAATAATGTGACTGTTTCCAAAGATGTCGACAAAGAGATTAGGTCTCGCGTTGAACAAAATGAAGTTGATATTGATACACCATAGAAAATTCATTTTAGCCGTAGTCTTGGCTGGATAATCTTCAGCTGGGAAACGGGCCCAGTGCGCTTGTAACAGCCATCGTATTGTTTTGTTGCTTATCAGACCGGGTCTCTCTTCTCTCAGCCCTCTGGCTGTCTCTCAATAAAGTGATAAATCCTGGACCTGGTAAAAACGGCTCTTCCTGTTGTCACTAGTGGCCTGGAGCGCGGAGAATGTGGCTGCTGCTTTTAAACCAGGACGATACGGAGTTCATCCCTTCCCGGGAGGTAGAAGAATGGGCATGTTAACGGATGTCTCTCTCTCTTCAGGTATTATAGAGTTGCTTGCGAAAATTGGCAGGTGGGAAACATTTCATTGGTTGTGCTCCAGTTGCCGAAAGTAGGAAACGTTGCTGTGTGTTGCTTTGTGGCGTTTCAAAGCGAAGGGGTGAGTTGTCAAATACATTAAGCATGAAGAAGGAGGCGTGTGTGCGCAAACCGCAAGAGAGTAAACAAGAGAGAAAGAGTCAAGGAAAAGGTTTTAGCCTTTTTTAGATCTTTTCTATCTTAATCTGCCCTCTCAATCATCACGTTTAAAGAGTCTGATCTCAGTGCGGCCCTTAAGAGCGGCTTGTTTCTATATTTACAGACTACAGCGCTGCAGGGTGAGCGTGTGTCTGTGTACACGCATGTGTGTGTGTGTGTGTGTGTGCGCGAACACTCGCTTTCGTCCTATAGATACGTGTGTCCCGACGTCCGCGGGCATTGACTGGGTCACCTCTCCATTAGGGCGTGTTGTCATGGTGATTAATGGCTGGTTCTATCATCTTTAATGCTGGTGGTAATGACGCAGGGTCCCGTGCCGCCCACAGTAATCGCGTGATGTATGAGCACGGCAGAACCCCGGAGCAGAGGTGAACACTACACACACTCTCACACATACACACACACACACTGATGTTAACTCACAAAATTATAAGTAATGAACTGACTTGTGTGCCATAAGCGATACATTATATTTCATAATACACTTGGAATTAGCATTCCATTTAGAATTTAGACACGATTAGAACATATGTACTGTACCACCAAGGAAAATCCTTCCATTTAGCATATTTTCCATTTTAAATAATTATTAGTATTATTATTTTATTTTTTATTATTATTAATTATCATTTTAATTGTATTTTATTTTTCACAAATTGTCAGCATAACAGTTTGGATAAAATGAATTGAAACATTAACATAAATCTGTGTACATTCTCAGCACTCAAGCTACATTAACTCCACACACATTTTAAAGTAAGTACATTTAAAACAAGTGCAAATGATCATTTGTAGAAAAGAGTTCACCTGCTCAGTCACCTATTTTTCTTTATTAGTGTATAGTCAATGTAATAGTGAATTAAATGTAATAATAAAAATAATAATTCATATTTAAAATTATGTTTTAATATGTTTAAAATGTGTATTATTTTTGAATTGAAAAATTGTACACAATATAAATAGTTAATATTTATATTACGTCATTAATAATTTTCATTTTTAAATTTTAAACTATATATTCGAAAAATATAAAAATGATAATATTAATAAATATGTAATAATAATATAATAATAATATGAAAATATTATAGATATTTGACTTATTATTATTTTAATTAAATTAGAATTTTACCTACATTTCTCATACTTAATAATAATAAATGTTATAAATAAATAATTATCTATTTAATAAAATTAAATTAAATTAAATAATAATAAAAAGTTATAATTAATAATTTTGTACTTATTGTACAACTTATTGTATTGTACTCATTTTTCAGTTGATATTTTTTTCCAAAATGTCCTAAATTACAGGTTTAATTTAGATGTTCAGTGTATTTTCACACTTACTCCACTAGACTATAGCACAAACAGGTGCCTGCAGCAAGATTGTAGGTTTGATTGCTATAGAATGCAACTAATAAAATGTATATCCTGAGTGCACTATAAGTTGCTTTGGATAAAACTGCCTTCCAGATACATAGATGTAAACATAGACTATAGTGTTTTCACCTCTCGTGCTCTTGTGTGTGTGTGTGTGTGTGTGTTGGTAAATACATCAGTTTTAATATCACACTGTATGAAATCTGTAGCTCAATACCGTCCCTGCAGCTAACACAGCTGGCTTATGAATTAAACACGCTATACTAATGAAAAGTTTAAAGAGATTGATTTGTTAGTGTGCCACGCTGATGTTTATGTATGTAAACTACATATTTCATCCAGTGGTTGGCACGTCATCAATCTCTTGTCCCTTCTATCTATTGCTCTCGCTCTATCCATCTTTTTTTTTTTTTTTTTTTAATAATATGTCAAAGTAGGGAAAAATAAACATTAACAATGAAAGTCTTTACACACACACTCATACTTGTTCACCAGTGCTTTAAATGCCACTTTAAGGGTGGAACAGGAAGTGATGAGTTATGTTCTCTATTAAATGACAGGAAATGCTCCTATTCTTTTGCATTCGCAGATTGTGATTGTTGGGTTTAAGTGACATCATCGCCGGGACATTTATAGGCTGTGTCACTGTTCTGTTCTAGAAAGTCCCATTCTAATCAAGGATGTTCTATAGGTTACTTTTCCCAAGACAATAATATCCTTTTATCACATGACATCATAAATACTAGTTTGTGTCCATACTGATGCTATCACCTCAATTGAAGGTGGAGCACTTTTTTTGTTTGGAAGGATCCACAGATCCAGGAAATCCTGGGTTTCTCACGGCCTTCTCACATTCACGTAGGCACACTGTTTAGTGGCTGATCGGTTTTCTTATCCTAATCGAATCAATTAATTCTAAGCAAATAAAACCAGAGGGAAGTTCTGCATGTGAATACCTCACTGCCAGCTCACGCCAAACTGTATTCTTTATCTGCAATCTAATACTCAAACCACGGCCGTTTTTTAAGAAACGGCCACATTCTGCACTTCACTTTGGTATATTTTTCTTGAGGGACGTTTACCTTTCAGAAATATATATGTTTATAGACCCAAAGAAATCCCCCGTACTGCTTTTGAGTGTCCTGTACCTAAGCGTTTTTTCTTTAAAAGGCAGGATGAAGCCGATCAGTTGGAGCCACAGGAAGGGAGGGATGGCAGAGGAGAGATTGGGTTACCTTTAAAAGCCCAGGGTTTGAAGGCTGCGGCCAACTAGCTTTCACTCTCTCTGTGGGCAGGGGCAATTTTAAATGGCATGGCTCGGATGATCGTTACGGCCTCTCGTGCTTCGTGGATCCACAGGCGTACGCTTTAGGCCTTAGCCGGGTCCTCAGCTGTCATTTAAAAGCATGCAGATGCGTTTGCATGTGTGCGTGCGTGCAGAGCCACAAAGTAAAATATTGTAAATGGCACAAGACGACATCTGGAAAGACTTAGCGCTCTCAGATCACCTGTGATTCAGAGTCAGGAGTAATATCTGTATAAAGCTGGAGATACCTACGTTTGACTGCATCGGTGTGGAGAAATATGGTTTTAGACAATGTCTAGACTACTAATTTGTCTATTTTTTAATTTCAATATCTTGATGATTACCGTAGCGATTTGCGTGAAAAGTTGTAGTACGCATGGGCGGATCTAGGGGTGGGTCTAAAATGTCATTATTAACTGTATTCATTTCTGTATTCATTTCTTTCTATGCTGAACACAAAAGAAAATATTTTTAAAACTCTGGGTAACCAAACAGTTAGTGGTCCACATTGAATTTGATAGTAGGAAAAAAATACAATGGAAGGTCCACTGGACCAGCAACTCTTCAAAACAGCATTTATTTTCAGCTGTTTTTATTTTTTATTTTTTTTGTTCATTCAGTTTCTTGAATGCTCCTGCTAAATATACCTACTGTACCTGAAAATAAAGCACAGTTTATTTTATTTGTTTATTGTGTATATTTGTAAAGCAAATATTTGCTATATTTTAAAAAAATAAATAAAACAAAGATAAAATAATGACAAAGATTTTGTTACCTTTGGGAGGATTTGTCTTTAGAATTGGGAAATTAGTTTGGCTGTAATGCTCAAAGAACTTTCCAGAGTGTCAGTGATGGGGATCATGATCCTCATTACCAGAACCACAGTCACCAAACAGTTTTTCCTCCCAGTAGGACCGGATGATATGCTGCCGTTTTCATACCGCAGTTGTATTGAATATCATCCAAATCATAAACATTTGGATTAATGATTAGACAGCTACTGCTACTGCTTTTCACAACATACTACTGTACATACTGACTATCAGAAACTGTCAACTTATTCTACTAACTCTAAACCTACCCTAACAGTGTTAGACATGTAGTTGTGAATTAATGAGAAATAGTTCACATGTTGCTGACATAAGTTAAAGTGAAAACAACAACAAGGCATTATACTTAAAGCATAGTGCATTATAAATAACTTTGTAATATGTCATGAATATTCCTAAGAACAGTTTGAACACACAATGAGCATGATTACAATGGATTATATAGTAATATATATATATATGCATAGTTATAATGCATTATAAGTCTCACATCTTGCCATTTTACCTATGTTACTTTACTTAAAGCTAACAAATACCACTAATAATAAGTAATAATAATTACAATACTTTTTTTTTTCTCAAACAGTCATAAGATCAGATATCAAATCAGATGAATGTGTAATATGACACATTTGCTTTACATTTTATTCTGTCGACAAGTAACTCTGCAACTACATGTCATTTTTCAGTTGAAAATATTAGCTCACTCACATTAGCCTCACAGGAACCACTCAAATAACACTCAGCACCTAACCACTCACAAGAGGTTGATCTTAAATAAACAATGTCAAGATATCGTATAGTCAATTGTAAATGAAGAAGATTTAATATGGTGTTCATTGAGTGTTATAAATAATCATACTCCCAATTTATAATCACAAATACATAAATATTATAATGTATTATAATTGTTTTTATCATTATTCATGAGATATTATAACACATTATAAGGTTATATTGTCATTATAATGCCTTAAGAATATACCCTTATAATGTATTATAAATACAGGTTACACAGAAAGTGTTATATTCAACCCATTCACTCTCAGCTATGGAGTACACTTGTGTACACTTGTGTACTCCTTAACTTTTGTGTTGTCTGCTTACCTACTGACCTGTATTCATCTGTTTATCATCAATAAACCTGAATCATTCATAAATTTTGGCCCCACTCTGGCCCCTGCTTTTAAAAAATCCTAGATCCGCCACTGGTAGTATGTGAGGTTTTCTTGCATTCAAACGCCATCTTTTGCTGCCTTAGCATTCATTTCTTGTGCTGTAAATCATGGGAATAGAAGGAAAGATTAACTGTTAATGATTACAGCAAATCTTTAATCTGTCTCCTTTCTTCTAGTTCTTTAAACTACATTGAAGTAAAATCCATCCAGTATTAAAGTTAACATGAGAAATTGAGCAATACTGTCATTATGCATGGTCCTGGTCTGTACAGTTATTAGCTTGTGTAATTCAAAGAAAATCAATACTTTTAATCTGCAAACATGTATTAATTTTTTTTTTTTTTTTCAAAAGAATTATATCCGTTTGAGCTTTTTATTCATCAAAGAATCTTTTAAAAATGTATCGTGGCTTCTACAACAATATAGCAATATTGCAAACAATTATATTATAGCAATTATACAATTATAGCAAAACAATTATATTCAACATTAATTATAATAATGGAATAATTAATGAAAATTCAGCTTTACATCACAGGAATAAATTACATTTTAAAATACACTGAAATCGAAAATAGTTATTTTAAAAAGTAATACTATTTAAGTAAATTACAGTTGTTATGCTTTTATTTATGAAATAACTGTGACCTTTGAGAGCATTAGACACTTCTTTTAAAAACATTAAAAAAACTTACCAACCCCAGAATTTTGAGTGTTAAGTCCCGTTCACACCAAGCATGATTATTTAAAGATAACGATATTTGTGTCCACACCAGTGAACAATATCATTTATTTATTCTAAGCGCACTTGCGTCTGTCTCTTTAAATTCTCAAGCTCGGTCTAGCAGGATGGATTCTGATCGCTGTCAATGTTTGTATCATTCATCAGCTGGAAAAAAATATATTGACATCATAGGGCTGGACGATATATTGAATGCTAGATTCATGCGAATCTCGCCAGTAAAGCTTGATTAGTCTTTGATAAGTGGTAAATTTCCATGACCTGTTTTCAAATGGAGCAGCAGTTAATACACAGAGCCGTAGATCACTGATAAGCTTTCGCAGGCGATTCTTTTGTGATACTGAACGCGATATTGTGTAGTTTGTCTGTGTATTAACTGCCGCTCCATTTAAAAACAGGCAATGGAGATTCACTGCTAATCAAGGAACCAGCTTTACTGACTAGATGCGCATGAATATAGAATGCAATATATATCCCTGCCCTATGATATAAACCACAAAAACCAAATAACACAAATATCCCTCTAAAAGCAGGGTAAGCGATTTTTAAAAAAAAAACTTCAGAAAACAGAGTCGGGCCGAATACCAAAACAAACTTGTCTACAGCAAACGCCACTCCAACTTAAAGGCCAAAGTATACTTTCGGCCATCTGCATTACCTCCTTTTCGAGGCTCATCAGGATAGCTCACGGACACCCTGTCCGCGTGCAGGCAATTTTTCAAGTCCGCGTACAACAGTGTATGCGCGAGAAGAATGCTAAAAGAGTGCCACTCAAGTAGGTGGCATTGTGCATGTGTCGAGCTCGTCCGTCCGCACTAAACTGGGATTGAGTATAATTTGAAAGCTGTGTGCGAGACGGAATGGAACGTGGAAAGTAAAAGTATACTCCGGCCCTAAGTCTGCCTACACTGGATGCGATAAAGCGTTTAGAATTTGTGGAAACACGTCATAAATAGAACGCGGCATCTTTTTTCTGTTGGAGATTTGTTGCGCCGCATCATACCACTATCGCGAGGATATCGCCAAGTTCTCTGGTCCCACGAGACACATCGCATCTCGAGATCTCGTCACACCCCTATCAGTCAGTCATTATTTGTCGTAAAATCTGAACAAAAAGGCAAATGGAGCCATTCATATTCTTACTTCTAGCCTTTATTAAAATATACCGTCAGTTGAAACTAAAACTTAGCACCAATGAAAAGAAGAGTTGGAGATGCTCATTAATGAGATGGGGCTGAAGTAGCGTTGTGAACGGGATGACCGTGACTCTGAAGGCACCGTGTAGCGCAGAGCCCCTCTGAGTGTTAGGAATGTAAGGAGACAGGAAGATGTGCAGGAGCACTGGCCCAGCCCTCATTAGCACTCACCACTACCTGTCACAACACGTTAGCCACAGCATGCTAGCCACAGCATGTTAGCCCCGCCGTGACTTACGCACAGCAGGCTAGCTCCAAGCGTGTTAGCAACGGCACATTAGGTAGAGCATGTTAGCACTGTGTGTTAGCTTTTAGCCACAGCCTCTCAGGTCCCAGTGCGTTAGTGATACCAGCAGTTGATGTGCATTGGCATATATATTAAAACGCATTTGCAGAAGAGGTTTCGTCTTAAAGATTTAAAGTAAAGCAGATTTTATGGCAATGTCTTAAATGTCATATTTAAGCTGCTGACAAAGTTTAAAATATATATATATATATATATAT
>JAUCMR010000032.1:14815362-14842451 GCA_032357425.1 Enteromius argenteus | reverse complement strand
CTCTCTCTCTCTCTCTGGCTTCAACTGTCCTCCCCAGACTAGGCTGGTAGAGGCGAGGATGAAGGTTTTCATTGTGCTGCTGTTGATTCTGCATTAGCCTCGGTGTTTAGCTTTTATGATAAATATGCGTTTGAGTCTGCGCTGTTATTTTGCAGTCTCCCCGGGTCTGGCTCGCCCTCGCTCATCTCTCTCTCTCACACACACCTAGAGTTAGCCACATTAGCCTGATTTTTCAACCAAATGGAAATGTGTGCTGTCACATGGCCATCGCCCCTGACGATCTGCTGTCCAATCAGTCACGAGCAGCCCGCCAGCCCCGCAAATAGGCCTGTCACTCTCCCCGTCGGCA
The DNA here is from genome assembly GCA_032357425.1 of Enteromius argenteus. Taxonomy (NCBI): domain Eukaryota; kingdom Metazoa; phylum Chordata; class Actinopteri; order Cypriniformes; family Cyprinidae; genus Enteromius; species Enteromius argenteus. Next base: position 14,842,102 of record JAUCMR010000032.1, on the reverse strand, counting down.
CGGTAACGGATGGTCCATCATTAAGGGGGGGCGGGCAGGGGTGGAGTAAGGTCCGGCGGGTGATGAGCCCATTGCCCCATCAGGTGTGTGGACACACACACACACATAAACACAAGATGTGTATCCCTGTGGAGTGTTTGTGTGATGTACATTTTGTATTCAAAAGGAAAAAAGACCATTTTGGACACAATATACCATATTATTATCATGTCATTTTGTCAATTTACCATAGTGTTCTCTGTGTTCGCTATGAGGACAGTGTACCATGGCATTATTTACCATAGTATTACCATGTATTAGTATTACACATACTAATGTAATACAATAACAATACTATGCTTTTTGGACATCTGCCACTGCAATACCTTGTTTTGTGGACAATACTGTAGTAATACCATGTTTATTTGGACATTTCCAATTCTATCACTTTTTTGTTTTGTGGACAGTGTACTATGGTATTACCATGTTACAATAATGTTACCACCGCTTTTGTGCGTGTGCTATCGTAAAATTGTGTTTTTGGTAAAATAATCCTTCAACTGTACCATGGTACTACCATGTTTATTGCAGATTTACCATGTTATTACCATGCTTTTTGGACATGTACATCTTTTTGCATTTTTCCTATATCCTTTGACTTTTGGATATATATTATGATAATTACTTGTTTTTTTGTGCGTGTATCTATATATATATATTTTACTGTGGTAACATGGTTTTTTGACATGTACCATGGTAATAATATTTACAATTATAATACTATCATGTTTGCATTTGTAACATGATAGTGCCGTTTTATTGGACTTTTGCATTAGTAGTTTTGCATTTTCACCATAATAATACCATGTTTTTTTGGAAATGTACTTTGATAATACCATATTTTTTTGCATTTTTACCATAACAATACCATGTTTTTGCAAATGTACTTTTACTTAAGTTTTTACATTGGCATTGGCATATTTTTTGTATTTTCACCATAATAATATCATCTTTTTGTGGAAATGTACTTTTTTTTTTCTTTTACTGTCATAACAACATTTTTGAATGTGGTAATACCATGGTATTCTTTGGACTTTCATGTAAATAGTTTGTTACAGTAATATGGTACTTTGCTGTGGTAGATACCAAAGTACCATGGTTTTGCAGTCTGAAACTGTGAATATACTATGATACCTCCACAGTACTTTTGTAAGGGAAGTTTGCTTGCATGAAATGTGAGTCTGAGTGTGTCTGTGACTGGTGGCCTTTGGTGATCGTAAATAAAAGAGCTGTAGTTGAGAAGGAGATAAGGCATTATGGCTATTTACACTGAATCACACTAGCTATCCATCAACACACACACACATACACACAGATACGGGTCCGATCCAGCCTTGTCATTCTTATTTATGTGCAGAGCTCTCAGTAAGGCTACACTGGGTGTTATACTCAATGGGGCCATCCGTTTCTCACTGTGTATGTGGATGAGATGATGATGATGCATTCTTTTGTCAGGGAAACAATCAGCGAGGCCGGTCGTTACCGTTACGGGATCACCATGGATGCCTGCTCGGTAAATAACACCTCCATCGGCCCGCCGCTCGTCACCGAGACAAATGCTGGGCTTTTAATTAGGCTAATAAAATAGGAAGAAAAGGCTGACAGCTCTGAGTGGCTGTCAGTTACCGAAGATACATCACAACACACACACACTAGACTATCCGAGTTACTGAAACCTCAGTGTGTTGAGCAATGAGACACACTCTGGGCTACCCATATTAGATGTTTCAAATTAGCCCATTTTGTGTACTATCATCCTAAATAATAATAGTATGTAAATGTACAATATACAGCTTTTCAAATTAGTATGTTGAAAATAGTATGCAGTAGGTGGACGGTTAGCATATTTTGTGCATGGTTTTTAAGCAAATATTTCCCACAATTCCTTGGTCTACTGAGAGATGCTTGTGACAGTTCTCTATTGACTTTTTCAGTTGAAGAAAAATGGCAAGGAGAGTGAAGCCAAAGCTGTCACAGCAGTTTTTAAATGTATGAACCTGAAAGTTAAGTATTAATGCATTTAAATGTAATGAATTTGGCTAATGCTTACATACAAATGCAAACAATTTGTGTCAAAAGGCACTTAAACTAAAGTTTTTGGACATGTTGTGTCCCATTATGATAGAGTGGCGTTTTAATGCATATAAAAGTCGGTATTTCCCATACCATTAAAGTATGTAGTATTGGTCTTTCACACTTTTAGCCCCTGGTAAACAATCCTGGGTTATTTGTATACTATTCATGCTTCACTTTGTGTTATTAATGATTCTTAATTTAGTAAAAGTTTGGGATTTCACAATGTACATTTGTATATTCTGGGTTGAAGTTGTTATTTGCATATTTTTCCACTTAAAACATTGATTGGACCAGTTTGACACATGCCAAGCACACAACCTGTTTGAATTTCTACATTTGTACAAAGCTCATGAATAATTAATGAGTCAGGCACTGAAGCAGTTGATGATTGGTTGTTCAACATCTCACTGCAACATTCCAGCCCATTATCATTTCATACTGTATTGGCATGGTTATTCTGTTCTGGAGCAGTGCCTTATAACCCCTTTTCATTTTAAAGTGTTACTTAATCTAGTCTGAAACGGGCCTTTACCTGGGCTTTAAAAGCCTTTATGTGAAATAGGACTCAGCTTTTCTCTCTCCGACTATCTTGCTCTCAGTTTTTCTCTCACACACAGACGGGTAGTATTTCCAGACCCAAGTTTTTTCAGCTGCTTCACTCTAGACCTTCATTTACCAAAACTAATTGAAATAAAACTCTTTCCTCCTCCTGCTTATGTTCACAACACTTCACTTGTCACTATGAATGACCCAGTGTCTTTCTGCTGCGTTCGTCAAAAGCTGCCCGGCAAAGTTATAACGTATGTCATCGGCTCGGGATATATTTCGAGGACTAGAATATTTTAAAGGTGATAAAATAACAGTTACAGGTAATAATAGAGCCAGACGGGCTCCAGATGCAGCGGTGAGGGAAGCCACTTGGTCGAATTTCTCCAACGTCTTCCCTCAACGTTCTGCTTCATTTCCGCAAAGTCAACTAAGGTGATGAATTCAACTCGAGAGGTAAAAATGATGTAGTATGGAACAAGGAATTGAGTTTTGAAGGGCAGAAACCAAGATGACTACATTTAAATGTATCTGACCTCAACATCTTGCATAGCCAACAATGACATTGTGGCTCATGCCGTTCTTGTTCCATAAAACAACTTTAATGCTCCTAAACCACAAAAGCTACATCAGAAATACAGGCCTATTGCAGACAGCTAGAATGGAAACGTCTCTCATTTACAAAGTTATGCCAACAACTTGAGTGTTTAATTAATACTTTGGTTAAAATGGTCCTTCTTTATGAGTGTCCTATTGATTTTATTATATTGAAATCAATTGCTGAAATTATTTTTTTATTTTTAAGTCTAATAAACTGTTTTTCTTTTTTTGGTGAGTTTTAAGTAAAATACTACTACCATTATAATAATTATTATTATTATTAATAATAGTATTAATACTTACAGTTAATTATTTATGTTTTATTTAATTAGTACAAATATTTTTTGTTTTTTATATTTATATATTTATTCATTCATTCAGCACATTTGTATTCAATACTGAGGTGTGTTTTTATATGTGTGTGTATATATATAACCTTGAATCCACATTATATTGGCTATAGGCCACCTTGTAAATTTCAACAAAATTATACTTAAAAATAAGTAGAAAATGAGTACAGAATGGGCATATGTAGAGTCTGATCTATTGACAGGATAAGTGCAGTGAAAGAAAGGAAGTGCTGTGAAAAGTTGACCGCAGAAACAGGTTGGCATTCTGCCACTTATAAGTTTCTTACAAAAGTTGTGATAATTTGGAGAATATTAGCGCAGGAATGGCTGTGGTCCAGATCTCTTTCTTTCTCAGTCCTGCTGTACTAAGCCCCCCACAGCACACCTCAGATGCTGGAAAAAAAAATTAACAAGGGAACGTGAAAATGGAGGAGTGTAGCTGCCTAGTCCTGATAACAGCATCAGGCTTTAGGGCCGTAAACACATGGCCTGTTTGATGTGCTCTTATCAAGAAAACTTTAAACACTGAACCAGCCACATCAAATTCAGCCATTAATCTACACTTTTATTAAATTATAAGTTTTGAGGCGAAAACATGCGGGGAGGAGGCGCACACACACACATTCACACACCAATCAAAGCCCCTAATGGCTGTTAAGCATTAAGTGGTTGTTTTTCTGTTTTTATTTGATGATTGTTTTTCTCTCTTCACACGCATTAAAGCAATCACACACACTCGGGACATGCATATACACTCTCCGATGATTCTTGATTGAATTTTAAGAGCTCTGCACTGTGCTGTTAAAGCAGGACCAGATAAAGTGTGTGTGTGTGTGTGTGTGTGTGTGTTTGTGAGTGCAAGGCTCAAAGTCTAATCATAAAGTGATCTGAAACTGGATAAAGCCTTGCATCATAAAGCAGCTGAATGGTCCAAACCCTTATGACTTTCTTTATTCTGTAGTATTATTTTTTTATTAGCCTTTATTTGTACTTTGAGGGACTATTTTTAAATGTAACATATACTTTAGCAGATCAGATGAAGCTAGTTTTAGTCATTAGGCCCTGAAAATCTAATACCTTTACTAGTTGTAATCAGACTTTTATTTTATTTTATTTTATTAATCTATTAAGAGTATTAGTATTGTAATACCCCCTTCTAATTTGTAATTTTGTTTTATATTTAAAAAGATTATTATTACTATTATTATTTATTTATTTTTAAATTTTTGCACTTACCACTTGTTACTTGTTTTCTTTTAATTATTTATTTATTTATTTATTATTATTATTATTATTATTATTATTAAAAATACACTGAAACACTTTGAGCTGCCATGTAGAAAGTAGTATCCAAATAAAATTATAATTTAAATATAGGACCCATGTTTGGCCAGATTAATATTCTAAATCATCTAAAGCCATATGACAACTGTGTCAGGAAAATATGGAAGTTAAGGTCATGTTTCAGTCTTCTGTAAACTGTTTTTATTATGAAAGCGTTTATACCACAATGCTCTTTTATGTTCTCGCAATAAAACAAGTTCATATGGGGTCATGTAAAGGTCATGAACTCTGTTTAACTTGACTCCGCGAAAACGTGTGTAGACTTCATGAATAATGTTATATTATGTTATTTTACTAGCAACAGAATTATCACTTCGTGAACTCGCATGTCATATCTAGGTCTTAATAAGTGAAATACATTTTTGCAGTGAGTTAGATGTTACTATAGTGTGCATAGGGATGCTCTGTATGTCCGTATTATTTCACTGTCTGTGTAACAGCGCCTCTTTAGCATCTCTTCGACCTTTGACCTTTAACCCCACCAAAACGGTCTGCACAGTCTGAACCCGCTGCCATGACAACAGACCAGGGTCATGACTGGGTCGTTGTGGCCAGCGTACAGTAGCGGGGAGCGTCTCTTCTTGACAAACTCGCACCTATTCACGCTCTTTACACTTTCAATACACCCTCACTTGAATCCCGAGATAATGATGATTCCCTATTATTTCGTCTTCTCTCATAAATAATCAAAGCAACCAAAGAGCCCCTCGGCCCCCCGTTCTTCTTCTCTTGTCTCTTGTTCTGTCTCTTTTGTTAGTGCGGTTTGAAAGATAAATCAGATGGTGTTAAAGAGCGCATGAGGAGAGAGATTTAGTGCTGGAGACATTCTCGCTCCTCTTAGACGCTCCGCGCACAGCAGAGGGAGTTCATTAAAGCCTCTGCATGGAGATGGGCTTAATGCTGGATTTTACCACTGACAGCTCAATATATCCACACACACACCCATTATCTCGGAAGAGGGCTGAAGAAGCGATTGTGCGCAGGCCTCATTGCTCCCAGATGGTGAATAAGAGGAAATGAGCACAGTCTGATGCACCTGTTATGTGAACTTGGTTTAAATAAGGATGTGTTACGAGCTTTTGAAATGTCTCAGTGGCGTGTTTGTGACTTCAGAGTATGACATGATGATGTGCTGGGTGATATACCAGCTCAAACTGTAAATATATATAAATGTAAATTCCTGAGGGGAGCGGACTGCCTTCAGAAAAGTTTAGACGATATTTTCTTTTCATCTCACCTCTGTATAATGCATTAAAGTAGTATTAATTAGTGCCATGCTGCTTTGTTTGCAGCAGTAACCATCGCATCGCTGCTTTTCCATAAGGCGCCACCTGCTGTCAGAGAGTGAATTTGCATTCTCCTTCAGCTCCTCTGCTGTTTGTTTTCGGTGCAGATATATTTCATGTAGCATCATTTTGCAAAGCTAAAGTCACACCATTATGTTTTTGCTTTAAATTATGAAATGATATTAATTTACATCAACTGCCCAGCCCAGCACTAGTTTAGGTGTCCTCTTTTAAATGTACTTTTAAGTACTATCTGTATGTGGGAGTGTGTTTCTAATGTATCTACTGTGTACTTTTGGGGAAAATGGTCAATACAAAGTCTGTTAATGTCTTTTATTGGGTTTCCATTCTTTACCTTTATTATTAGGGTAGGAGAGGAATTTTAGAAAGGCACTGTATTAATGAGATTATAGATATATTACATAATAAATTATTTCATAAAAACGTTATATATAAAAACATATTTTATTGTTATTGTAAATAAAGCTCTTTACACACCATCAAGTAAATAATAACAATAATGATAATTATTATTATTGTAATCAGTTGTTTTATTTAATTGCTAATTTTAAAAATTCCATCTGTATGCCTGTCTGCCTCTTACTACAATCTTTCCTCGTCATCACACAGCACCATATTTACATATGAGACACATGAACAAGTGAAATAATTGCGTAGTTTGTTATTTAGCATCTTATAATTAATTTAGACATTTATAATGCATCTCTAAATTGACATTAAGTTTTAATGCACCCTTTTTCTTTGTAAATATAACTGGTTTTATTGTGCATGATTCACCGACTTCTTCTCATCATATTACATAATTATATTTAAGAACTTTGTATTTTGTATGAAACTATTTTCTTTTTATCTGATGCAACATGCAGGGACAAAAAATATTAACCAATAAAATATTAGCACAGCCAATCAAATCCCACGTCAAAAAAGTATAAATATTCTGCTAAATAATTAGTTTGACCTGCAAATATGTCACATTAAAGAAGTTACTTGTGTTGCCAGTGTTCTTTAATGTTGGCTTTTCACGTTATGGATGTTTGCATTTAAATGTAAAACTATGAGAATCTGCAGCAGAACACACACATGAAGGGCATAAAAAATGAAGGCATCATTAAATAGTGAAGCTCTTTATACGGCCAGTGCGGATGTGTGTTTATATTTGTGTGTGTTTTATAAGGTCACTCATAGGTTATATTTTATGCAGCATTCAGCTTTGAGGTTTCTTCGTGTCTGAATAACACCACCAGCCTGGCACACACATTCTGCTGGGACTCCCAGTGTGGTTGGGCTTCATCCAGCTCTCTTCATTCCAACTTACCATTCCCGTCAAACGCGTATCGTTCCCGGGAACATCAGCCCTGAGGGAGACCCTCACACACACAGAGAGAGCTGAGTGAGTCACTCCCTTTACAAATGCATCATTTATGACTCTGGCTCTTGACCATAAGAACACTGTGTGTGTGTGTGTGTGAAGACAGAATAAAGTTGTGTAAATCACAAATTAAGTCTTCGAATTTGCAAGTCAGTAGGAAGAGAAATAATAAAACTCATTGTGCTTAATTTATGCGAAATGATTCAGAACTATGAATTATTGCATGCTTGTGTGTGTCCTGGCTATGTGTTTGTTTATTAATCAAAAAGACTGTAAATGAATTGTTTTCTTTGATTGGATGGAGCTGTGTTGGAATGAGAGTGATTTTCTGTCGGCATGTCGCTCAAGGCTTTGATAATTGAGGCCCTCATTAAGCTCGTTAGCGCTCTGCTGTGTGAGTGGATCTCAGCACTTAATTACAGCTCGTTAGGAGAAAGCCAGTCAGAGGCATGACATGGTGTGACATCTGAGCGGACAGGAGATCTGCTGCCCAGCATCACTCAACACAACCAGACACGCACATTCAGTACTTAACATCACTTAACACATACACATCTGCCTGTACTAAACCCAAGTGAGACAAACCCTACGTCAGCATGGGTGTATATTGTGTGTAATTATACAATTATATCTTTTTATATTTATGTTTTTTTATTTGTGTTTCAATGAGAAATATATTAAATATGTTTAGTTGGGCAGCACAATTAATCGATTTTCTAAACGCAATGTTATGTAATCACTTAGAGTTCACTTATGTTATTCTATGTGCTTAAGATGTGTTTTTTTCTACAGGTTTTCTTAAGGGCATTTCCATTGTTTTAATTTTAGTTTTAGTATTTGCTTTTTTATTTAAAGAATAAACCAATCCAATGTATAATTGACATTTGAGGCTTAATACTGTAGAAAAGCAATGAAGGTTTTTCAGTTCGAGTGTTTTCAGCTTGTTTATATTCATGTGAAAATATGGCATGCCGTTGCTTCAAACAATGGTATAAACATCATTCAGTGTAAATTGTGATAATCGTAATTAATAATCACAATTACATATTTTAGGGAATAATCGACAGTTATGATTTTTGTCATAATCGTGCAGCTGTAATATTTAGTATGAATATAGTGATATATTTTAGACATTTCTAATGAATTAATAGATGTTGTATTACATTCTGTTTTGGGGAATGTTACTATTTTAAAAGTACAATATTGCCTTTGTCCATAAAAAAGTTTTTTCATGGAAAGCAATACATTACATTAACTTTGCATTACTTTTTGTGACCTGGGCTAGGCTTGCTTGTTTGTTTTTTAATAACCACAACTCCAAAAGTTATATTTGGCAATGATAGTGTCAAATAGAGAGACAGAAGAGGTATCAGTGAATAAATGGGGGGGGGGGGACTTGCATAACTTGTTTTAAAAAGTAACTTTTTTTTGTTAATTTAAAAGTATCTGTTACTTTACTAGTTACTTGAAAAAAGCTATCTGATTATGTACCTTAAAGTGTATTGCGTTAGCCTCAACAGTGATTACACTGTATTACATATTGTTTATATATTGTTTGGGCTGTTAGCTTAGCATCATGGAAATTTAAAACTACTGAAATCAGTGTTGCTACGTACCTTTGTAGAGCAAAACAAATCAGTCTCTTACAAGTTTCCGTCATATTTAGGATGCTGCTATCAATAGACAGTGAGGCAATTCAGTATTTGAGTTTTGAAAAAGAGCTACAAACATTCAATACACACGATCAGTATTTATAATCTTTTATTGATTTTGATTGCTTCCATTGTCCTCATTTGTAAATCTCTTTGGATAAAAGCATCTGCTAAATAACTTAATGTAAATTTAGCTTAAATAAATCACTTAACATGGTCAAATCCACCTCAGCATATGTAATGCATACTTATAAAACACACACAAATATAAACACACATCCGCACTGGCTGTATAAATAGCTTCACTATGATGTCTTCATTTTTTTATGCCCTTCATGTGTTTTTTCTGCTGCAGATTCTTATAGTTTTACATTTAATGCAAACATACGTGATTTAACACAGCTAAGTCATATAATCAAGCATACACAGAGTCAGTATCTGAATCAGTAACTTTGCACTATGGTCATGGTTTTATTAAATTTTACTACTGTATTGAATGTGTGTGTGTGTGTGTGTGTGTGCAGATGTTCAATGATCATATGGTTTTCATCACATTACATTTTAAACGGTAGTTCAGTTCTGCTCTTTCTCTCTCTCTCTCTCTCTCTCTCTCCTCTCTCGACCTTTTTTATTGTTATTTCTTCATTCTCAAACTTTCTGATCAGTTCTTCGCTCTGAGCCTCACTCTTTGTTCTCTTCTCCTCCTCTCCTCACTCATTTTTTTCGCCTTCTTCTGGCATTCATCTTTAAATCTGGATGGTTTATAGCGTCTGTGTGCCAGTCCTCTATTCAATGTCTCTCTCCCTCTCTCTCTCTTCTAATCACAATGTCATGTTTTCAAACTGGCTAAATGGATCCCTGACTCCTCTTTGTTTTCAGCCTCAAATATTTACAGCAGGAGTTATCTGAGAGTGTGCCAGAGTCTTTGAGCCAAAACTGTGTGTGTGTGTGCAGCGGTGTATGGTGTTCTGGGAGCTTAATTGAGATCTCAACGTGACAGCTCTGAACGCTCATAAATTACAATGTGTTGGCCAAACAGGCCTGGCTACAGCGCTCTCACAGTCTGTGTATGTGTGTGTCTGTGTGTGTCAAATAATACACTGACTAAACATCCATGTCAATGTATGTCTCAGCACCAAGCTCCGCCCCCAGATACATAGTCATCCATTAAAGTTTTTAGCTATATATACTGATTATTTAGGATTTCATGTTCCTGAAAATCAGATTTTAGTTTAGTTTAGGATTTAATATTCTACACAATGTTTTAAATTTTGTTACAGTAAAAAAAATTTAAGTTGTTGTTCCTGACTTTGGTCTCCAATAAATAACATAATTAATCCTTAAAATAGGTTTGATTTATATTATATTTTTATATGTTGTTGTTGTTGTTACATTAAAAAAAAAATCTCTCAGTATCACCACCGCTGCACTTTTCTTTTAATGAATGCCTTGAATGCATCCTTGGTGAATAAAAGTATTAATTTCTTTCACATAAAATTCACCTTGAGATTTTTTTGGTTCTCCTTAGCAACATGTATACTTGCACAAACACACTGTGCGCTCTTGTATGTGTGTGTCAGTAACGCTGACTTGTGTGTTTAATTTTAGAAGCTGTAATGAGAGTGATGTCATCAGTCCGTGCTTCTGAAAACAATCTGGCAATCTGGAAAATGTCAATCTCTCTCTCTCTACATGTGTCTGTATGTGTGTTAAAGTGGGTAGTGCTTCTTAACTATACCCTCCACACATGAAACACACATGGTACACAGACACAAACACACAGTCAAACATGGAAAGCTTCATACACACCTCATCACAGCAACCGCGACACCTCTCCTGTCGCGAAACTTCACCCACATTCCTAAACGTATTAAAATTCAACAGTTCTGTTAATTCTTTGTTTTCTTTTTTTCAGTCGCATGTCTTGTTTTAACGGCTTTTTGTCCTTGTAACTTCACCCTAAACGTTTCATTAGCGCTAGCCTGTTAGCTAAGCTACCTGACTTCTTATTAGCATATATTAATCAATTACCACTGATTATTCCTGACTTTCCAAGAAGTCCTCCACTGAAGCGATAATCCGCAGAAGAGAGCAGCGAGAAAAGGCAGAGCGAAGACAGCCACTACAAAGTGAGCGCTGGTGCGTTGGGCGGCAGCTATGTCCTTGTTACGTATGTTAATGTGCTAATAAAATGTGCGGGAACAGGAAGCCCCCGCTTTATAAATGACTAATTAAGATAACGAGGAAAGATGTAGTGGCCATGTCACTTCAGATTAATTCACTTAGAGAGCAGATTAATCTCACGCTCAAAGGCAAAGATTGAGACTGAAGATGATTCTGGAAGATTAGAGCTGTCACGTACATGCTAATACACATGAAGTCATCGGTGATAGATAGCAGAGGGTTCTGTCATCCATCACACTATTATATCACAGAACCATCTCTTAAAATGGGCCTATAGATTGTTTATGGCAATTTAGCACTACTGTTATCTTAAAGAACTTAACAGTATGACAGAAAGACACAGATAGAAGACTTGAGTTGCTTATACTATATTTTAAAAGTTTGGACTTGCATTACAATATAATTAACGTACATTTGAGTTTGCGTTTACAAAATATGTGTGTACTGTGTATATTTATATGTATAAAAACATGTATATAGTTAAGGAATTTATGTTTTATATATGTGTGTGTGTGTGCATATTGAAATCATATATATATATATATATATATATATATATAATTTGTTATCTTGTTTATTAAATATATACATCTATGTGTGTATTTATATATACATAAATATACACAGTACACGCACATATATAACAATATATATGTTCTCGTTATATTAAATAATATTTATTTTTTATGTTTTTATGATATTTATTTAGAATTTATACATTTATACACCAAGAGAAGAATTCCATGGAATATTCAATTATTTTTTAAATGAATATTCCCTCACATACAGTTCACACATATGAACCCATATAATATTTATTCACACTCACATATGCTTCTTTACCTATTATACACACACACACACAATCACACACATGTGTTCAGCCACTCAGTCTCTCTCTCGTACACACACACACTCTCAGACTGCTGCCCCGGGGCAGGCAGTGTAATGGGATCCTGAGTGTTATTTTTTGCAGAATAAAATAAATCCCACTAATTAGCATGTTAAAGTGATTGATGGGATCGCAGGGCCGTCTGTGAGCGGGGCCGCTCTGCTTCGCGAGAACAAGAAGGGGGAGAAAAAAGGGGAAAAGACAGAGAAAAAAGGTTTAGGAATGAAAGGAAAACTAAATGAGTGACTAGTAATGGGAGAAAATAACACAGAAAGGAAATACAAAGAGGAAATATACTGACAGAGAGAAAGAGAGAGGTTATCTGAGAAAGAGAATAAGATCTTTTTTCTAATCTCCACAGTTCTTCTCTTTCTCAGCATTGCTGTCTTTGTAAACGCATCTGACTGAGAACCTCAGAGAAGCGAATGGAAGGAGAAAACTAGTCATATACAAGCAGAATGGGTTTAATGAAGGGAGAACGGGAGAGTTGGGGAATCTGATCCGGTAACTCGATCGAGGTTGTCATCTGTATGTGTGTTTGTACATGCACCTGTGTTTAAAGTGTCCAGATTAGTGCTGACCCTCAGAAAAGACTCTGATTCCCTCTCACGTTAACACACGGTTCACGTTTCTTCATTGCCTTTATGCACAAGGTGTTAAGCTGTGTTTAAAAAGCACATATCCACTTTCTGAGCTTGCTCACACACACGGTTTTTATCTTTCTACACCTGTGTTGTGTTTTTACACATTTGTACTGTAATTTAATTCTCTTCTCCGCCTTTTCCTCCTGGTCTTTCTCCCGTTAAACTTCTCTTTTTTGAAATCTTTAAAGGGATAGTTCACCCAAAAATCTAAATTCTCTCACCCTTGCGGTGTTCCAAAACTTTATGAGTTTTTAAAACTTTGTTTAATATGATCTAAATCAGAAGGGACTGCATCTGTCGGACTCCAAAAATATCAAAAAAGCATTAAAGCACTCTATTTGTCAGAGTAATTCATTTCTTAAGTCATACGATAGCTTTGTGTAAGAAACAGATTGAAGACGCCATTGATTCTCTTATATATTGTGACCAAATGTCATTAACGCAAAGGCCCCACATTTGTTTATAAAAAGGCACATTTTTATCTTTTAAATGTTGGTCTCTTCCTCACACGTTATATAACAAACAAGTCTTATAGACTACTTTTATGATACTTTTGTCTGTTTGGAGCTTGACAGGTTCAGTCCCCATTCACTTGCATTATATGAAAACAGAGGCTAAGACATTCTTAAATTAATTTAAATTAAATTAAATTGCTTTTTGTGTTCTTCTGGAAACTCTCGTTTTGGAAAGACGTGACGGTAAGTAAATGAAAACGGAATTAAACATTTTTTGGGTGTCCGTCCCTTTAAAACTGATACTCAACAGTAGCAGCTGAAAAGACATGAAGCAGACCAGGGATGGGAAAAAAGAGAGAGGGAGAGAGAGATAAAAGGGGCAATAAAGAAGAGAATAGAGCAGATGAAAGGATAGATCAGGTCATGGGTCAAGTGCATTCCATCAGCTCCCACTTGACTTATTGAGACACAACAATAAGCCTAATCACTAAGAATACACACACACACACACACACACTCACAACCCTCAGCGCAAATTGATTCTCGACCATATGAACAGATTGAATGAGCCACACAAACTTGAATCTTTCTTTCTCCCGTCATTTAAAAAAAACAACATTTTTATTTAGTTTAATTTAAACTGAAATAAAAAATAATAGCTATATAGGCCATTAAAAAAAAACAAAAAAAAAAGACAAAAGCACACATTAAAATTACGAAAACTTTAAATAAAATTGAGTTTAAAAAATATAAAAATGAATTCAAAATATTAATAAAAACTATATGAGAGTACATCAGTTATACATAACATATATATATATATATATATACATACATAGGGTAATGCATATTAAGCTAATGAGTATACATGTGATTATGATGAAATATAATGAAATAATTATTCAAATGTATTCTAGAGCCATTTTTGCATAGTTTAGTTTATATTTGGTGTTTTTTATATACTTTTCATATGCTTTCTGTCCACATCTACAGTGCCTTAAACCTGCATGTTCCCTTCATCATCATCTCTCTACCTTCTTTTTTTGTTAATTTAACAGTCAGATGGCAAGATGGCAGGAGGCTCATCCTTCTTTCTTTTCAAACACCATCTTCTTATTTGCATTGATGCTGGGTTAATGCAAAAGGCCCAAGAGAGTGAGTGAATGGAACTCATCCAAACACACACACAAACACAGAGTTTCCCCTTGGGTCCAAGCACACTTAGAGACCTCACAAATCCAGCTTCTCTGACAACGGTTAGGTCAGCCTAGATAAAGAGGATCCATTAGGGCCAGAGAGAGAGAGAGAGAGAGAGGGAGGGAGGGAGCGTGGATGAATGGAGAGAGAGAGAGCGAGCGAGGGAGACGTGTCAGCATGCTCATAACTCTAAGAGAGAAAGTTTTGTTGTCAAGGTCCACATCACATGTGTTTTAATTAACTGGTGTCATTAAGAGTCTCATTTGCATAGACAACACGTTTGGATAGAGTTGGTCTCAAGGGTCCTTTATGTCATGCTGTACATTAGCCCTCTCTCTCTTATTCAACATTCAAACAGCTTTATTGGCATGATAAAAAGAAAACGTATATAGGGTAGAATACGTACACGTTTACACACACACAGACACAATAAGAGGGTAATAGAAAAGGGCAGCTTGAAAATGGCAGTTTGTCAAAACCAGCTTTAATATTTGCATTTGTATTTGAAAAATGGTAAAAAGTTGTGTTTAAAAGTTTGAAAATGTGGGCATTCTGGGTGGTTGCTAGGCAGTCAATATGCTGTTGCTAGGACGAGTTTGATAGACTTAGCTAAAAACACAACAGTTTCAACACTGATAATAAATCATTAGAATGATATCTGAAGGATCATGTTACACTGCTGTTAGGAGTAATGGCTGATGAAAATTCAGCTTTTCATCACAGAATTAATTTATATTTTAAAGTATATTAATATAGGAAACCAATATTAGAAATTGCAATAATATTTCACAAAATAATTTTTTTGTTTCGTTTTTTTGATCAAATAAATACAGTCTTGGTGAGCATAACAGACGCCAAATGAATTCATTGCTACAGTCTCAGTGACTAGCCATTGGTTTCTTTTTCTTCTGCCCTTGATGACGCTTTTTGCTGTTATGCTAGAAAGGTTGTGTGTGTGACTGCGGCCAAGTGGTTTAAAGGTTCAGTTAATAGTTCACCCATAGCTCTGTGTGTGTGTAGCTGACTCATGGTCATGCATGGTTGTGGTGTGTGGTTTTTCTAGCAACTGATGCTACAGTAGCATAACGGCTCGGTCAGATTTCTGCTAGGCCACCGTGAGATTAAATGGAGAGCGAATGGAGACTTTGGCTGCCCGAGTTTATTTTGATGAGATATAGACCATAAACTACAATGGAGTTCAGAAGAGCAGTGTCTCAAACTGTGCTCAGATTTCAATACGAAGATGTCAGCATCATTCAAAAGAATAAAACGCTCCTGCTGTGGGTGTTTTTGTCTTTCTATCCATCCGTCCGTCTGTCTCTGTGACAGTTTGAGTAATGACTGATTAGCACACACAATTCTTCTAATAGTCTCAAAGTCAAATAGAGACGTGAGCGAGTGTGTAGACGTATGTTAATCGATGCGTCTGTAGGTAATGTCCTAAATCCAGAGCAGACGGGTCGATAGATGCTGATTGGCTGTAAATCTGGACGAGTTGCATCATCGCTCGTAATCAAACTCTTGGATAAAATTATTACAGCCGGAGTTTGTTGATCCACCGAATTCTCTATTTGTCATGCCAATAAAGTTTGAGTGAATTTGATATCAGTGCGAGATGAGGATGACCTCACGAAACGAGGAATGAATCCGAAACAAACTATTGAACTGAGGCAATCCAAATGAGAACCACTCGAAACTCACGTTGGCTTTGTTTGAACGTTAAACATTAACACAGAACACAAGAACTGATTTGCACTTCAGAGAGCAAGTTCACTAACTGTGTACTTGAATCTCTAAGAAAAGTATCAGTGTGGTTCAGCTGCTATGAACCGTTAAATAACCTGAGTAAACACTCGACTGTTGACCGAACTGATTCAGTTTGTACATTTTGACCTTTAAAGGAAGGGAATTGCTCCGAAGCATGCCTGTTTTGTCATGCAAAATAGAGAAACTGCACACATGTAGAGCATGTGTGTTTTGTAAATGGTTGCTACAACTCTTAAATGTAAAATTAAATTTAACTTAAATGTTTAAATCAGGACAGTTTTTATGTACAACTGAACTTATATAAAAACTAGTGCTGTCAAACAATAAATCAAAATAAAAGATTTTGTCTACGTATTATACGAGTGTGTACTTTGTATATTTATTATGTATGTATAAACACATGCATGTACATATTTAAGAAAAATATGTTATGTTTATAAATTAAATATATTTATATAAATGTATATAAATGTAAATATCTTCTAAATATATGCTGTATGTGTGTGTATTTATATATATAGACACAGTACACACACATATTATGTAAAAATAAACGTTTATTTTGGATGCAATTAATTGTTTTACAGCACTAGTAAAAACTAACAAATTTACTTGAAATAACATCTATAATATAGCTCTGTTCCTTTTTAGTTGTTCATTGTTCTGGGCAGTTCTTGGCTGATTAAATCAGTCATGTTCTTGGCCAAATTGAACAGAATTTGTAACACCCGGGAATAGATTTGATTACAAATGAATCTATTTGTATTTCACATCTCCTTGTTTATGTCAACCTGATCTCTTTGCACTTCCCAGATGTGTTTGTCATGTTACACATGACGGCTTGGTGTATTATGCATGTGATATGATTTTCATTTGCGGTGGGATATGTTTTAGATTTACCGCCCATCACGTGTGGACACGTCTGACCTGTGTGTTCTGTAGAGCAAAGAGGACAGCCTCAGGCAAACACACACACACACACACACACACACACATATGTATCTCAGATTACACCGTATTGATTAATATTTTTGTAATCATTTTTCTGCACGGCTCATAGTTTTGTTTGTATATAGGAAATGGTGTTTTAAAATGTTTGCATGACAAGTGTGTGTGTGTGTGAGCAGGAGTTCGTTCGGGCAGTGTAACCATTGTCTGTGCTTGTACCATTGTGTACCAGTGTGGGTCAGGAACTACAAGCTATGAATGCTGGCACAAAGTAAGGTCACCATGTACCTTCTCACACACACACACATACACACAGACACAGCGTTCTCTCTCTTTTCATTCTCTCACTGACTGTGTGATAGTTCATATATGTTCTCTCTCTCATAAGTGCCTGCCAGAAACATCATGTAAATAGAGGAAACAACGGTGAGATCTGCAGGGCTCTGGCTCAAGAGTGTAGATGCTGTCTGATCTGGAACTCTCTTTAGTCCAGAGGACGTTTCAAGCTTGAGTACAGAAACAGAGCTGTAATTTACTCACTACAGCATAATATTCAATTGACTACAAATTGTAATGTTTCTCATTCTCAGTCATGTATCCTAAGTTGTCAACATCTGTCTGTCTATCTGTCTGTCTGTCTGTCTGCCTGTAAAAAAAATTATAATGAAATAAAAGTAATACTATTACCATATTGTTTAGCAATAAAATGAATAAAAATCATGAACATTTATCATATTTATTGTTTTATATGTTCTATCCCTCTATCTCTGTCTGTCTGTAAAAAATAAAGAAATAAAAATAATAAAAAACTAAACTATATTGTTCAGTTGTTTAAAAACAGCAATAAAAATAATAACAATCATAAATATTTATTGTATTACATGTTCTGTCTATCTATCTATTTATCTGTCTGTCTGTAAAAAATAAAAATAATTAAATTACTATATCGTTTAGCAATAAAAATACTAAAAATAAATAATAAATGTTTATTTTTATTGTATTACGTGTTCTATGCATCCATCATTTTATTAAGTCCAATCTTTTGCTTTATCGATCTCTGTTGTAGCATCTTTCTTTAAATCATTCGCTCTTTTATTCTGTATTTTTGTCTCTAGTTCTGTGCTCTAGCTTTTGTTCTTTCTACTTATTTTTGTCTGTCTGCTTTCATCTGTCTTTCTGTATGTCTGTCTATGTTTATTTTATTTAGAACATCCCTAAAAGTGCATTTTTGTTACAATTAATTAACATGGTGACTGCCATTGAGAACAGCAGTTTCAGCCAGAAGTATCACAGCTAGATCAGAAGCATCAAGCTACCACACTACCATGATCTGATTGTGACAATCCAATCCAGATGCCCACTCTCTTTTTCTGTGTGTGTGTGTGTGTGTGTGCTGGAGTCAGTTGTCAGGGGGGTATGGGTCATTAAGTTGGTGTCCTTTGTTTTGTCAGTTTGTTTTGTTGAGCCCTGCTGTACTGAGTAAAACCAACCAAGCTGAAAATTGTCTGCAGCATGTTCAACCCCCCCAAACACACACACACACACGCCCTGGAGTGGGAAGGCGCCCACTTCCCCTCATTCCACCCACTTCACCCTAGATTGATCACAGATCAGCCTACACCTCGCTCTCTGTTTTCCCTCTGTCTCTCAAGTCTAGTTTTAATCAGGTTGTTTTTATGTCACATTGTAGCAAATAAAGTGTTTCCAAGCAGTGCAGTTTTTAAAAATCATAAACAAGGACAGCTGAACATAATCTAAAAGATAAAATCTGATTGTGACAGTATTTATTAAAACAACAAGCCACGTGAGTGATTTTCTCCTAATGAGTTACATCACAACATCATGTAGCACCATGACTGATTGTGACAGACCGGATGACTTATTATTAATCAATACAGATATTACCGCTAGATAATTTAAGGAAAAACTGCAAGTCTAAAGAATTGGTGTAATTATTGTTGTGTCTGGTTTTATGAATTGTGAGTATTTTTGACTAGAGGTATTGAATGGTTTATGCTCTGCCCTCTACTGCTCATTTTCTGCCTGTATGGTATGTATCTCAGCAATGATACCAGCAGAACAATATCATTTTTAATTATTTCAGTTTGAAATATTAAATAATATTTTGCCTTTTTATGTTAAGGAAAGTGTTTTATGGTTTATAAATTGCATAAACTTTAATAAAGTGTTTCTCATTGGTTTTCGTCTCTATAATGTTATACAGTGTAGTAATTATTTGGAAAAATATCCTTCTATTACCCAATTACACTTTGACACACCAATAAATCAAAGCATGCTGCTAATAACGGGACTTTAATTTTGGCTCGTTTTTCTGAGCGTCCATTTCCTCTCTACTTTTCTTTTCTAATCTTTTTCTAATAAAGTGTTTTCACCTGTTGAACCGCACAAAGGACACTGCCACGGCATTCTGGGACGCCCTGAAGGTCCTGCTGGGAGCCAATGAGAATTTGCGGAATCTGCGAATGATCTTTATTGTTGCAGAGCAGCAGGCCTGTTACCGTGGCGCTTTGATGTGCCGCCAATCAGAGTGCAGATTTTAAATATGTGCACATGTCCAACAAACTAGAGCACAGGGACCTGGAATACATCACCGCGTGTGGAATAATTAAACCCGGATTCAGGAGGGGGAGCAGAAATTGCCAGAAATGAAGAGGAAAAAAAAAAAAAAAAGGAAACAGAGTTCAATCAACAATATCAGTCTTGGTGACACTTGGCTTCAATTCATTGGCTATATATCCAAGTGGACCAGCCAATCGTATGTAACCAATCTTAGACGCCATGGGTTCTCAACATGTGCAGGCATAATATGGCATGTGGTATACTTTGTTTTAAAACATTAAGCATTATTTTGCACATCAGTTTACATTGAACAATATTTTAATTGATGTTAAAAGTAGTCATTTCCTAATTGCAAAGTTAAGTTGTGCGTGTGTAAACAGTATTTAACTTAATAAAAATTAAAAAAAACTAATTAGTTTGCAGCACAATCTTGAGTGATGATTCAAATGAATCAGAGAATCATTTTCTGGTTTGGAATGGTTCATTAAAATGAAGCTTCCAAAGAAACTGATTAATCAACAAAAAGAATCCCCAATACTGATAATTAAAAGGAATTAAAAGATTTGCTTAAATGTGTGAGAACTTAGTTTACTAGTAATTGGCAGTTTTACAGTTTGAAGAAAAGCTCTAAAAAGGAGACAAGTACTTTGCTCTCTTAAATTTCACTTTTGTGAGTGTGTTTTTCACTCTTTTCTTTATGGGATATATTCACAGGACCAGAGTGTGTGTGTGTGTGTGTGTGTGTGTGTGCACTGAAACTCTAGAGGATGTTGCTGAGTGTGAAACTACTAGAATTTCACAACATTTAATTACGGCTTGTGGAGTGAGAGGTCAAAGCAGAGTGGATCTTCCTATTTGTGTGTGTGGGTCAGACACCTGTGACCTTGCATTTGCCCTCTGTTACCGTGGTTATCTGTCTATCAATCTATCTATCTGTCTATCTATCTGTCTATCCCTTTCTTTGTCCACATGTCACACTCCAAGTTTCACTTTGTCACTCCATTACGTCTCTCTCTCTGTCTCTGTGTCATTCGCAGCAGCTGTTTATGATATTCTCTCTGGTTTAGCCCCGTCTTGTCCGGGTCGAAAATGATGCGGTGTATCTTTACACAGGGTTTAATTTAATTGCCGTATTTTTCTCGTATAAATGCTTAATTGAAGTGCCCAAGGCAGCGCTGCTAAAGTCAATAAAAGACTGAGAATAGGCTTTATAGGGCCTGTCTATGCCTGTAATTAGAGCCTCCAGGCACAGCCAAAAATCTCTTAAATAAATGGTTATGCAAGAAAGACCTGCTGAGAGAGGGGAGGCAGGGAGCAAGTGAAAAAACCATTAGAGAGAGCGCGAGAGAGAGAGAATACAAATCATCATCTGTACAGACACCTCAGGGACGGCCTCATCCTGACAGCAGCGTTACCACACACACACTCACACAACTGTGAAAATAAAACAAGTGAAAAGTGGGTAATTCATAGTCAAAGCAAAGGACTGTGAGAGCGAGAAAGAGAGATAACACGGCAAAAACCTTTGTAAATATAAATGAAATATGACAAGAGGGATATAAGAAAACAGGAAGAAAGGAAAACTGTGAAAAGCAGGAATCCCATGACGAAAACATCATTATGCAAAGCTTGCTAATGGGACTTAATGAAGTTCTTAGTTATTTTCATTTAAATGTTATTTTATTAATCTTTCAAACACGTTTATCTTTAAGGAAAATACAAATAGAAGTTGTTGACACGTTAAGATTTAAAGCTTAAGAAATTGGCATAACTTATTTGTTTATTTGAGTCATATTGAAATATATGACTTTCTGATTAAAGGTCTCAATTGCTCTCCGTTCTGCATAGGCATATAGATCAATATCTCAGAACAATTTGTGATATTTAGTTGTTAAATGCAGACTTTGATATTTTGGTAAACTGAACACAACGCTGAGATGCCTTCAGATGAAACTCCAGTTAGTCTTTTCCTCAGCAGACCATTAATCTCATTGCTGTCTAGGAGAAACTGTTGAGATATAATAGAGATCTTATTTGTGATCTGTGTGACATTTAAAGTGACCTTGATGTGTGTCCACGTCTCTAAATGAGTTTGTTTCTCCTTAATGAAAACGTGTGTGTTTCTGGATCACTGACATCCCAGAGTTAATTGCCTGAAACGGTGTGTGTGTGTTGAATTCTTGTTCACTTGAGGGAATACAGGTTTCAGGGGAAGAGGGTTGAACCACTGTTGTGTGTGTGTGTGTGAGTTTGTCGAGTTGGGTTTCTAAAGCTCCCGTATCCACTTACCCTGATTGGAGCGTCTCAAATGTGGCCATGGAGATGCTAAGATGAGATGAAATGCTAATTTTGATGGCCGTTTCAAACGTACCACCAGCTGGTCCGCAATACATCACGAGCCGAGCGGACAAATGAACAATATTTCTGTTTTCATCAAATTGAGTCACACATAACTCACCATTTGCAGCAACTCAAGCTATATATTGACGACAAATAGGCCTTGCTCTGCAGCTTGTGTGTGTGTGTTTTGATGATAGATGATAGTGTTTGGAGCAGATAACTCGCCAGGAGACTGAAGCAGAGACCAGCCAGGCCAAATTCTGCAAATCCCCACAGACCACCCAACACTGCAGCCTCTGTTCACGCATGTGTGTGTGTGGTGATGTGTATGATAGAAGCGCTGCTCTTTACACACTCATGTCTCTTAGCATCTGCAGCAGTGTGTGTTTCTCTGTGTGTGTGTGTTCACACTGTTGTCTGTGGGTGTTTGTTTTTTCTAGTACGTGAAAGGCTGCGGCCCTCGTGCGCACACGGACACACGGTTTGGCGCCAGACAGGCGCTGTATCTCCTCTCAGGGATGTTGAGGGTCCGTGGGGATGGAGGGAAAGCTCGAGGAAAGGGGAACAAGGGAGGGACGGATAGCGGGTCAAATTGGCATGTAAGAGCGGTTCTGTTCTGTTATCAGCTTTTAAAAGTCTGCCAGAGACCCCACTGCACATTAGAACCTTTGTCTGGACTGAGATGTGTGTGCGTGTGTTTCAGTGTAGTTGTGAGGGAGTTCCTTAAAATGGATCAGAAATGTAGTAAAACAGACTTCAGAGACCTGTCTATTTTAGCTAGTTCTACTTCGTCTTAATTTAAATCTAAAAATGCCTAATTGTGTCTTTAAGGCTTGGATTTAGCAATTACCTTAATGTAAGAACAATAGAAATGTATGAAGTATTTTATAAAGATTTTTGAACCAACATGATTTAAAACAAAACGCTGATTCCCTATGGAAGCATTTGCTGCAAAGGGGTGACAATCTATTTATTTTTAGTTTTACCTTTTTTATTTAATTGTGTATATATATATATATATATATGTGTGTGTGTGTGTGTGTGTGTGTGTGTTATCACTTGAATTTTTTTGTGCACAAAAAAAATAAACACAGTTTCCCCCGGTTTCACAAACAAGGTTTCAGCTAACCCCAGACTTAAATGCATGTTTGAGGTGTCTCAACTGAAAATATCTTGCTCTGACATATCTTAAAATATCAGTCTCATTGTTCTGTATCAAGATGCATACCTGTACTGTAGGCATTTTGTAAAAGTTCCTTAAATATCTTAATTTAACTAAAGCCTAATCCTGGCGTAAACTAAGTTCCATTGGTAAAACGCAGCCTATATTTTGCAGTCAAAAATTAAAATAAAATAAAATAAAAATTGCAATTGTGCACTGTGAAAAAGTTTCTATGAATTTTCTCTGGTTATTTGTATTGCTCCAATAATATGTCTTTATTTTTTTTTTTTGAGAAATGTATCTGTTCCTACAAAGCTCATGTAACACAACTGTTTTCAAGACTGGTAATATTAAGAAATAATACAAAAAAAAATTATTATTAAGAAATAATAAAATTGCTGATAATAATGTGTGAATATATATATATGTGTGTGTATTTTTTCCTGTAATAAGATAAAATAGACTTTTTTAATTTATTACCGACAGTTGTAGTCACTTTGTATTGACTTTTTTTGTGGACCTTTACTTTTGTTCGCATTACTTTCCTTAAACAAAAAAAGAAAGAAATCTATCTTTTTAAACATGCAAATTACTAACAGTATTCTTGTGTAATACGTATCAGTTATCATTTTTTTCTTCGTTCCAGACTGATTTTAATTTAGATTTTTGTCTCATGGGCAGTTTGCATTGTCATACATCTCTTAACATTCATTTTCGCTTGTTGTATGCCCGCCTAGAACATCTGAGAGTGTAGAATGTTGGAGCCGGTGGATGGTAAATGGAATGCTCTGGTCATGAGGAATGTTCTACAGGAGAATGCAGAATGTTCCTCTGTATTCCAAATTCTATTTTCTGCGCTCCGGCAGCATGCTGTGGTTTACACACAGAGGAGTAGAGCTTCTCATTAGCCGCACTGCTCCGCCTGATTGCCGTATAATAATGGACAGGACCAGCTCGCCCTCAGCCGCTGACCTGAGACCAGCCCTGTATATTCGCTGGATAATTGTCCAGGTTGGGGAGGATGATCCCAGGTCAGCATCTACCCACAGCATGTAATGACAGCCCTCTTTCAGGACACAGAATTTCTATTGGCCGGTGTTCAGGCTTAAGGGGTTACGGAGAGTTCCCCTGGCACCTACACAAACACACACTCACACAGACTTTTGGATCCGACTCACAGTCGCTTTGGTCCAGTTACAGTGTGCCAGAACCAATGAAGTGTGTGTGTGATTCATTGCACAGAACCTGCAGCACTTCTGGATCGTACTCTAACACGGACATTCCTGCTTTAAAAAAAGATGGTGCTCTTTGGCCTAAGCATTTCAAAGCTTTATTGTGCAGCAAAAGTTGAGAGTTTCATAAACTGAAAGGGCAAAAAAAGAGAGGATACTGAAAACCAGGAGCATGTAGGTGATTTGGTTCAAAAAGATTTTTGTTATGCTGGTTGAAAGTCTCTTTACATCACTAAGTTAAGTGGGCTAAATGTATTTATATGCATTTATACTGTCCGTGGAAGGCCAATAGAATGTTTATTCAATCATATTCCTCAATCTAAGGGCTATGAGAGGCTGTCCTATCTGCCTGTCAACATATGTGGCCCTGGACCAAAAAGACATTTTGTCGCTTTCTATCAGGTTGTGCTGGGTAGTACTGCCCACAGCAAAATTTTATTGGTCCAAAAATCTCATGCAATTTGCTAAATATTAAACATCAATCATATTTGGACTGGCTTTGATTATGTCCCTTTGTGTAGTGTTTCATATTCAGGTGTGAATAAATAATCACAATCATGTGGTGGGCACATTAAAAAACTTGTCAGCATTGCTTATAGTTATTAAATAGGCGACACAAATTAATTTTTTTGCCAATAGGTGCCACTTTTGGAATGGTAAAATAGCAGTTTTCACCGGTAAAAGCTGTAAACAAAGCAGCTCTGCACTAAAACATTTACATTTGTTTCATTAATTTTATAGATTTTTAATTAAAAAGAAAAAAAAAAGATTTTTCAAATAGAGACTCAAACTTTTTTAACATCATGCCTTGTTGGGACACTGTGCTGTTTGGATTCATAGGTTTGCCGTTGTGATTTTGTCTCACACTGTCATACGCTTGTCTCTGTGCATTGATTCTGCTAAGAGCGTGTGTGTGTGAGTGTCTGAGTGATCTGTTTTCTGTGTGAATCTCTTTTCCTTTCATCCAGTGTCGGCATCCGTTCGACGTGTCTGTTTATGTTTGAATTTATCTCTCGCTACTGTACTTTAATCTGTCCTCCAGGCAGAGAGAGGCGGTGTCTGATGCAGGGCTGCCCACAGAAAGAGCCTCCCCGCTGGGAAGAGTGAGGGGCAGGCTGGGGCGTGTTATTCTGTTTCTCTCCTCCCAGCTTTGTGCGGCTCTCCAGGGGTCCGCTTACTTTACGCGCCTCCAGACGCAACCTTTGTGCCCGCAAGACGGAGCCCCCTCCGGGCCGGTCTGAACCAGGGTGTCAGGATGTAAAGGATGCGTCTGTATATATGTATGTGTGCTTGAGAGAGAGAAAGAGAGGAGACAGGAGATTAAGTTTTGTCTCTTTGCTCTAAAAGGCCAACTGCCAAAACATATAAAAATCGGATTCTCCACACAGTGCCATCTTAAAGATCCTCTCATTCACGTAGATACACCACCAGTACCATCCCGCTTTCACAGTCTTTTCACTAACGGTCACTCTCCCAGATAAATACCTGCGGTGCCAGCAATGCTACCGAGTTTCAAAGTTCAAAAAACTCTATATATAGTTCATTTATGTAAGTGAGGATAGCAAAACTTTTTGACTACCAGTAAATTGAAAGAAATTTGGAACCAAAGATTAATTAGATATTTTGACCTGACATTGTTTTTCTCAAGTGGTTTTCTTTTAAATAAACTGTGACAATGTTAAAATGTTGAAGGTGTCAAAATAAATTTAGTTTATCTATCTAACTGTCTGTTTCAGTGCTGTCAAATAATTAATTGCGATTAATCACATTCAAAATAAGTTTTTATGTATATAATATATCTGTGTGCTGTGTATATTTATAACATATAAATGCACACACATAGAGTATATATTTTAAATTAATTACATGTATATGTTTATATTCATATAATTTTTATGATATATAATATATAAACATAACCAATTTTTCTTAAATATATACATGCATAGGTATGTATTTACATATACATAATAAGATGAGTTCAGATGAGTTTATTTACACATTTGCTTTTCATACCAAGGTTTGGAGACACATTATTCCAACAACAACACACGCA
>JAUCMR010000032.1:14786512-14815262 GCA_032357425.1 Enteromius argenteus | reverse complement strand
GTTCAGATGAGTTTATTTACACATTTGCTTTTCATACCAAGGTTTGGAGACACATTATTCCAACAACAACACACGCAGACACATTTTTATCACATTATCCGTTCTTTTTTCTGGCCTCTAATGGTTCTGCTGTCAGAGGGCAGACCCTTAACGACACCGGGGTCACCCGGGCGTCACAATGTCACGGCAATGAGCTTTCACCTCTGCCTGTGGCTCCAGGCGGGATCGAGAGATCAGTGAGTGAGTGTGTGTTTTGAATTCTGATTTGGGATGTTCTTAGGTTCACAGGTCATAATTACGTAGGGTCAAATGGATTACCTTTCACTTAGTCACACACAGACATCTTAAACATATATATAAGTAGAGTATATGTGTGTTTGTAAGTTTTGGAGTGTGTTTATATATGTGTTTGGGAGTCTTAGCGTGTGTAGTTATGCATAAGTGTGTTTAAATTTGATGAGTTTGTGTATATTTTTGTGTTTGTGTATGCTTATTAGTGTGTGTGTGTGTGTGTGTGTTGGAAGAGCCTCTCCCCTCCTATGAATGCTGTCTTTGAGCGGTACTTTGCGGATTGGCCAAACTCAAATATTTGCTTTCTGCATATTTAATATTTATGATGTCTGAGACAAATATTGAGCCATGCAGTGAGTGATAGACAGAGGTCAAGTACAGGAGCAGCACTGGGTGCGGTTCACGCAGATACATTCTGTACTACTTGTAAGGGCCATTGTTAAAAAGTCTGAAATAAGGAAAAAACTATTTTAAAGCTTCATACAGTATGTTTAACTTCATCTACTTCATGTTTAGCTTGCCAAATGTTTCAGAAATAAAGTCAATCATGGTTTTTTATCATTATTATTATATAACTGAAAAACAAAATTAAGTACAGTATTAGGATTTGTGTTCTGCTTTCATTTGGACTGTTGTGTAAATGTGTGTAAACATGTGTGATTCCTCTCTTTTTAAACTCTAAGAGACTCGAGCCACATCACAGAGTCACTCTGACCATACTGTTTACACACACACACAAGTCCTGTTTGCTCAAAGACCATCATGTAAATATGACACAGGTCAGCAAACATCTATGAATATCTTTATTCTACTTTCATAAAAACCACGAGCACAATCCCGTAACATGATTGTTTTGAAGGTTGTTTTGTCAGTGTGTGTGTGTGTTAGCGGTGTTCAGTATCAGTGTAACTAAAGCTTGGGCCTCAGACTGTCTTTGAATGGCATGTAACATTATCACACACCCACTATCACTTAAAAAATACTCATATATATCAGATCAGCTATATCATTTTATTCATCTGCGTTCAGCTACACGCATTTACCTAGCTAAGCTCATTAAAACATGTTTATTCTACATATAAATACTTGATTCTATAATACTTAATACTTCATTCATAAAAAAGTTTATTTTACTCGTTTTATCTATTCATACATATATATAAAAATGTAAAAATAAATAAATAAAGAATACAAATATATACATATATATGTGTGTGTGACTGTGTGTAATTAATTAAAAGTAATATTAATATTATTGTTATATATAAAGAGTGTTTGTGTATGTATATATATATATATATATATTATTGTGTATGTATAAACACTGTCACACTTTCTCATAAACACATAAATATCTCAAACCAAGACCATGACGACATTTGTACAGAGCTGTGTGACCTTTTTCTCTCTTTCTTTCATCTTTTATCTCTCTGCTATGTTCTTTTCTTCCGTTTTCTTGCTCCGATAAGTGTCAAGAATGTCCACACGCCGAGTTTGAGATGTCTTCCTTTGTTCCCTAAAGGCAAACAACACGCCTCTCTTCAGTCATTTTTTGTCTTGGACAGGAACGAAGGATGAAACGAAATGAGAAAGAGACAATATTCGGTGATGATTGGGTTGGAGGTGGCAGAGCAGAACTCAGATAGCGACATAGACGTTTAGTCATGGAGAAAGCAGGTGTGCGGTGGAGCTTTAACGGACGGATGACACACAAACACACTGTATCATCAGCCCTTTCAGAAAAAGCCATTAAACTGTTAGCTAAACGACAGCTGAGACTGCATTAGCAACATCGGCACTGATTAGCATCTGCACGCACACACTCGTGCGAATGGGCACACGGTTAGTCTCGACGGAGCTGACCTGTTGACACGCCGATCGCTTTGTCAGAGATGGATGGAGTGTGTCAGAACCGTGGAGGAGGAGTGTAAAAGAGATGGAGAGGAGGAGGAGAAAGAGAGAGTGACAGAGGAGCAGATGGATGGGTTTAGGGCATTTACAGAGATGGAGGGAGGCTGTTAAGAGTGAAAAGATGGAAAGAAACAAAAGGAAATAGACATGTGAGAGTTCAAACCGAGAAAAGAGTCACTTTTTCGGTTGTAAAAGCATCAAAAAACAAATGACGGAAAGTATGTTTGCATCCCGTCAGCGGCAGCTGGAAGAGCAGATCTGTCTCATTCATACGTTTGTTTCCTGTCTTCCTTAGATAACATTGAAAAGAGAGAGAGCGACAGATAGAAAGAAAAGAATGAAAGCGTTTAGAGGCAGTGCAGCCTGATGAGAAGCGAGATATCATCTTCCTCCTCCTGTGTGGGTGAGAGCAGACTTAAAGAGCTTCGGTGTAAAGGTGATGACATGTTCATGAAGTTTAGCACTGTTGCTAAAAGAGACACGAGCGTCTGACACACTCTCCTTTCACAACATGTGTGAGTGAGCGTTTAAGCAGATACACAGGTGCTTTTTAACTGCTTTGTGTCATGATAAATTCTAGACTGCACATCTGAGTACTGTGTGCTTGTGCTTAGAAATGTAGTATTTCAGCCCAGTCTCACGGCAATTCGTACATATTTTACGAGGTGGCTAAGTCGTACAAATTCGTACGACGTCACTTGTACGAATTCATACAATTTTTGCTAAATCGTATGTATTTTACGAGTAGCCAACTCCTATGAATTTGTATGAATAACTTACAACTAACCCTCCCCTTAACCTACCCGTCACTGGGGTTTAGACAAATCATACAAAATCGTACAAGTGAGGTTGTACGAATTTGTACGAATTAGCACGAATTTGCCATCTGGTATGAATACGTATGAATTGGTCGTGAGACTGTGTTGAGTATTTCTATAAATACTACAAAAAATAGATAAACTGTATCTTCTAGTGTAGGTGCTCACAATGTTTAGTGAAATAAAATATTCTTTTCTTTTACACTGAAGCAGTGAATGGCGAGCTGTTGTCAGTAGAGGCCGAGAGCAGTAAGGATTTGTATGTTGCTTCCCATCTTGTTTAAGTTGTGAAGTATTCCTTGTGTGATCATGTTATTGTCCTCTGTGTTTGTTCTCTTCTGATGCATCATTATTGCATTGTGTTGCGGTGAAGTGTGTGTGTGTGATGTGCGGATGAGTGGATTCAGTGGTGAGAGTGTGAGAATGCACTGATAAGCGTGTTCCGCTGTGCCACGCTGTGTTTGAGAGAGCGTGTGTGATTATGAGAACAGACAGATAGTCGTGTTTGTATAAATCCTTCTGTTCTCAATTACCACTGGCAGCCAGTGACACTCTCACAAAGACAACGAGAACAATAACTGCGGCTGTGTGTGTGTGTGTGTGTGTGAGAGAGAGAGAGAGAGAGAGAGATGCTGCAGTAACTCATCTCAACTCGCTGATCTTCTTTTCAATATTTTTTTTTACTGATTCTCCTACTGATTTATCTATCTATCTATCTATCTGTCTGTCTGTCTGTCTATATCTATCTATCTATCTATCTATCTATCTATCTCTCCAAATATATACAAGTACTATAATAAGTTATCTGTTGGAAGGTCTAAGAAACTGAAACTGCTTCTACAAAGTAAGTGTAACAGTGAAGTAAAGTAAAAATTACAGTTTTTCTCAGTCGCTTTGGTGCATTTCTCACAACAGTACTTACATTTGCACAACAGTTAATGCATTTCTCAAAACAATTAGTCATTTGTGCACATCATAGTAGCAGTTTCTCATTCTTTCCAACAAATTGCAAAAGCTTTTGGACACAAATTTAAATAGTGTTGTGAGAAATGCACCAAAGCGACTGAGAAAAACTGTAATATGATACACATTTGTCTAGACATCTTTATCGAATCGACCCCAGTACTTTTGTTCGGTGTCTGCAGCACAGATGACATGTTAAAGAAAGCTCTGAAAGTGATTAGCAGTGTTTTTACATCTGACAGATAACAGCAATCAACAAAACTATCCTCTCCACTTCCAAAACGAACATCTGCAGTATCTGTCAACTAACGAGCCGCAGTTCGGCGGTGCTATTTCTGAGACTAAGTAAAAATTAAGCCTGCGGAACAGTCCAAAGCCAACTTTAGCCTGCAAAGGAAACAATTACTTAGATCCAAACTTGATGACAAGCTTAAGTTCCAAACATGAGGTTAGCCTGAACGCGTGGTCTTTCATGGAACGAGGCCCGCTCGAAGAACGAGAGATGACATGAGACAGAAAGAGAGCGAGAGAGTGAGTTCATGAGAGGATGAGAAGCGAATGTTCTGACCCAAACGCTGCCCTCCCTGTCGTCCATAAGATGGATGGACTGGGCTTTAGAAGGGCTCTAAAAGTAGATACGCACACAAACACACAGCTCAATATAGACCAGCGTGGCTCATCACTCTTCAGTAGACACAGAGAAAGAGAAACGTTCCCTTAAATATCAAGACAAGAACTGAGGAAATTGATAGGTACAAGCTAAACGATGGAAAGACGAGAAGAGAAATTTAAGAAATATGTAGGGAATTAAAGGATAGATGAAGAGAGATGGAATGCAAAAAGAGAGAAAAGAGCCCTATTCCAAAACCTAGTAAGTTGTCCAGCTGCCTACTGCCTTATAAAGCAGCAACCGATTTGGAACACTCTAGTTAGTTAGCAAATCTGTATTGATTTCAATGTAGGCAAGTTGATGTACTTATAGGATGCACTTATAAGTATAAATACATATAGCACTAACATTTTGTTTTTAATATATTACTATTATTAATTGTTTTAGTGAAGTTGAAATATTTCAAGAATAATGTAATATTTTGACTTATTGTAATTTCTTTTTTAAACATGGCACTAAATACGCCATCATAGTATCATGTTATTTTTGGAAAGTAAATGTTGTTTTTGTCCTCTGATATTTGACATTTTTTCCATGGTGCTCTTGTGATATTTTGGACATTTACCACGGCACTGACATTGTACTTTGAACTTGTACTATGGCATACAACGGTATTTTGGAAGTGTACCATGGTACTTTGGATATGTACCATGTAGTAGCATTGTATTCTTTAAAGTGCTTTTATGAATTTAAGTAACTGGTGTACTTCATAGTGCCATAGTATTACCTTATAATACCTTATAATACTGTTATATGCTACCACTACAGTACTTTTTTATAAGGAATTGTAGGAGTCAGCATAATTATGATGCATTCATATCTAGAGCGCTTAAGATGCCTTCAAATGTGGCCTGTGTAGGCATCTCGCTAGGTTTTGGATCAAGGCTTTGTGCACTGAATGGGTCAGATATGTGTTTGTGTTTATGTGTGTGTGTGTGTGATTGGTATAGCAGACATGCCCTGCTGTTTTATTTCTTTTGTAAAGCATCCAGTTCAGCCAGCGTTGAAGCAACGTTACATTTAAGTCATTGCAGCGCTGCAGCGGAGACCACAGGAATGCAGCTCTCTCCTTCATCCTCTCTCTATTCACTATCTCTTTCTCAGCCTGTTTTTCTCTCTCTGCTCCCTGTTTCCTCTCCAGCTCCTGTCTGTCCCAGACTCTGCCGTTAACCCCGGAAAAAAAGAAGCTGTCAGAGCAGTAACGGGAGCTCTCGGGTCTTTGTGCATGTCCAGTCAAATGAATCGCACACGTGTTGGTCTTTTACCTGTCTGTCTCTCATTTGTGTCTTAGCTCTGGGACCAGCTGGTTCCCACTCCGGATGGTTTTGTTTCCTTCTAGCCACAGCCTTTACCAGATGCCCAGAATTTATTTTCATGACACTTGGGAGGGATTTTTACATCCCTAAACTGATACAGTTAGCTCTCTATTTTCCTGATAACAGATGTGTTAGAATAGACCCATGAGTATCAGGCCTATTTACGAGATTTAATTTATTTTTTTTTTATTAAATATTATAAATTATATTTCAAATAATTATTTAAATATATAAATACAGTATAAAAATAATAGGCCTAAATAAACATAAAAATATTTAGATTTATATAATATATTTCTTTAGAAGTTAACTGGCTTTTAAAATAAATGTTTCTAAAAAAAATTAATTGCTGCAAGAAACGTAACTAAAGAGTTTTCCAAGAACCTCAAATGTCCTAGCTTATGTTTTAATGATTACCAACAAATTCTTCATGCACAAATGCATATTCTGGTTTGATTTGTGTTATCTGTGTAATATTCAGGGCAAACGTTAACTAGAGGGTCAACAATCAAGTTGAATTTCTTCCGCGTTATTTGCAGTCCAATGTGCTGTAAGTTACAGAAAACTTAGACTTAGTTGCGAAGGGAACTGCATTATCCCATTTGTAACAGGTATACTGTAATTTAGTCAGAAGTCTGAATTATAGGGTTTCAGTTAAAATCGAAACCCAAACTTTTATGCAGATTAATTAATGACCAACATTACTAGACATTTAATCTTT
Source organism: Enteromius argenteus (assembly GCA_032357425.1). NCBI lineage: Eukaryota > Metazoa > Chordata > Actinopteri > Cypriniformes > Cyprinidae > Enteromius > Enteromius argenteus. The sequence continues at coordinate 14,808,572 of JAUCMR010000032.1, read as the reverse complement.
TTGGTAATAACAGTCTTTTTATATTTAGAAGTCTTAAAGGTACAATGGCAAGAACACGCTGTTTAATTTTAGAAGTCAGAGAGATGAGAAAGTTATGACTGTTTTGGTGCAAGACACCCTGACTAACAAAATAACCTAAACTCTGCGATATAGCAACTTCAGTATGCACCGTTGAGCTTTTTCTCACACTCTATTCTCTGTAAAACAGCTGCTCTCCTATCAAAGAAAAGAGTGTCTGACAACCCTGAGTGAACTGTGATAGATGTGTGTTTGTAGGGGATGGTAATGTCTTTAAGAGGTCTGTTTGAGGGATTTGAGTTCATTATGTGGACTTACATGCATCATTTACTGATCACTCTCCCCAGATGCAAATTCCGTTTTTCTCCATGGCTCATCGTTATTATGATATCAACTCATCCACGGAGATATAAAAAAGATCGAGAAAGAGCGGGGTCAGAGAGTTAGACAGAGGCACATAAGAATGGAGACTTTTATTTGACTTCTGTTGTTTTTATACTGCGCTTATGGTATTTTTGATCTCCTTCGGTTGAATTTGGCCCTCGTATAAATATTTTTAGATTTTCGTGATTTAGTATGTTCATTTAATGTTTGCTGCTCCTGACAGTGTAGTGTGTGGTTAATTTCTGGTTTTGTGATCCTTGTGGGAACGTTTGGTAGGCAAATTCGGACTCAAAGACACTGAATGTTAAGTGTTATCATTTTGCTAATGCAAGCCGGTCCTATTTTACTATATTTTTTACTAGCTTTTTGTGTTTTCTTTTGTGCATATATTAATGTGAATGTCTGTTTGGCTTTAGGATGTGTAACTATACACAATATGCACTGATAAGCTTTAATTGCACATCACAGCAAATGCAAATGCATTTGGTTGGTAGCATAACTTCCCACCCTATTTACAAGACTTCTTGAAACAGAGAAAGTGAAGGCCATTTCCCGAGCAGACTGACAAATTGAATCACACATACACATGCATTATGGCATTTAGAAAGGTTCTCACTTTTAAAACTGACCTGGATGTGTCCAGGTTTACAGAAAGGGTTTTGTGTAAGTTAATTAAGCTTGATTAATGGTGTGTGTGTTCGCTCTTGTGATATCTGTGACGACACAAAGCAGTGTTCAGCCACGTCAGGCTCAAAGATCACTTACCGACACACTCTCTCATCAATCACACACTCACACACACACACACAGAGCTGTGTGCAGACTCGTCAAGCTCCACAAACACTGAATAAGTGTTTATGTGATCACATGTGATGGGTCCCCTCTTAGCAACACACAGTATCATCAATCACAGACACACACATAAACACATACATGCCCCAAAATATCTCCCAGTTTTCCTCTTTGTCTCTCATTGACTTCCTTTATAGCGTTTCTCTCTTCTCATGAATGTACATCTTGTTTTTTGTCACGCATTGAGGCCTTTTGGCCATTTTACTGTCAACATATCTCTCTCCTTCTTTTTTCTCTCTTTCATTCCCATCAATTCTACATTTTCTCTCTTTTTTCCTTGCTCTTTCGCTCTCGTTTTCTCTCCCCTTCCTCTCCGCTTCCCTTTTTATGTGGAGTTGCCGTAGGCGGCATGGCTGGCCGGCGAGGGTCACCAGAGGGAATTCTGGGAGCTGAGGTTCCAGTCATCCATTACCCTGCTTGTTTCTCACTCTGGCAGCCCTGCGACAGGGTTCTATTAAGAGCTCTTACACACACACACATACTCATGCATTTGATCAGCGCTTAGATTACACTCTAAAAGCGCTGGACACACACATCACACTGTGTCACAGACAGCCTCCGGCTTCTCGTGCATGTAATGACATACAATATTCCACTGCAGTTTTCCTCATTATGCATGTAAGCATGTATTTATATGTGAGTGTATGTTCAGGTGCAGGGAACGTTCTTGTGTGCTAACCCTGACCTGAAAATGCAAAGCGGGGTTGAATGAAAGTGAGAGAGAATGTAAGAGTCTTAAAAATAACAGTGTTTGTTTTGGGAGCTGGTTTGATAAAATGAAAGTGGATAACCTAAAGTTACCAGGAAATAAAAGGTTATGGGCTTATTGTGCATTATTTATTAAAAAATGTGTAGATTTTAAGATGATACTAAGTTGTTGTTGTTTGGCAATATTGCATTAAATTGACTAAATGTAACAAAAGATTTCAGTTTTAAATAAATACTGTTCTTTTTAACTCTATATTCATCAAACATTCCTTAAAAAAATATATTTTACAATATATTTAAACAGAAAACAGTTATTTTAAATTATAATAAGTTATAATAATATTTCACAGTATTACTGTTTTTACAGTCTTTTTTTAATCAAATAAATGCATTTAAAAATTTTACAATTGTAACAACCCCAAAAAACCCAGAAAATGTTTTTTGTAGTTTTATTATCTTTAAAATAAGAAACTGGATGTTATATGTGTTGATAATGCCATTTAATACCGTCTTTAAGTGTTTACTGTTAAACATATTACCAGTTAAACCTTCATTGTTCTGCTATGAATAGACAGTCTCTCTCGACTTTACACCCTTTAGCTTTGCTGTTCGAGAAACCCATAAGTACTATCATTAAATCTACTTATGCATTCACACACACATATTCGTATTTCATACAGACACAAACCAAACACAATATTTTTTCTCCATGAATCCCTCATGCACATAACACCTGGTCTTAAAGCCTGCAGTAAAGTTTAAAGCACTGTGCAGCATACATCATAAACCTGCGACCAGCAGACATAAGTACATCATAAACATGAGCCAACCCTCACACACCTCAGCTGCTCAGCCAAACACACACGGCTTTATAAACCTCTGACTCCTCTTTATGATGACATCATAAACATGAGCCCTACATCCAAATTCATGCATGTGTGTAGAACTGAAAGAATGAAGAAAGGGAAGGAAAATGGAGAACAAGGAATCAAAGAGTGAGGAAGGAAAAAGTAAGATTAGAAGAATGGAAGTATGGGAGGAAATAACGGGAATGGGAGAAAGAAAAAGGAAGCATGAAATGATGGATGATGAGTGGAAAGAGGAAGGAGAAAAGAAAGAAGTAGATTGTGAATGAATGAGGATATAAAGAATACCGTAAGAAATAAAAAAAGTAAGGAAACTGTAAACTTCCTTGAAGATGGGAAGTGAGGGAGAAAGAAAAAGGAAACACAGTATGGAAAGAAATAAGACAGAAGGGAATAAAGGTAAATGGAGAGATGAAACAAAAGTAAGGAATAAATGAGGAAAAGGGAGGATGTAAGGAAAGAATGAATTTCCTTGAAGCAAGGAAGTGATGGAGAAAGAAAAAGTTAGCAAGGAAAAAAGGACATATGGAAAGAAATAAGGGTGGAAGGTAGGAAAGCGGAGAGAAGGGAAAAAGATGAATGGGGAAAGAAAGAAAACGAAAAAGAGAGTAAGGAAGAATGAGCTTCCTTGAAGAAGGGAAGTGAGGGAGGAAGAAAGGGGAAAGGAAGGAAAGAAAAAAGAAAAAGGGAGAATGCAAAGGAAGGAAGGAAAAAAGGAAAGAAACAAGGAAGTAACACGTAAAGAATTAACAGAAGGAAGACAAGAAGAAAGAAAGAGAGGGTTAAAGGAATAAAGTAAATTATAGGAAGAATTAAGAGTGTATGGAAGGAAGACAAAAAGGAAGAAAGGAAATGAGGAAGGAATGAACACAGTAAAGAAAACTTAACAAGAAAGTACAAAGCTTAAGAATTAGAGTTTGCAATACTTTGGAGAGATTAAAGGAAAAACGAGAACTCAAGAAAGTGAAAAAGAAGATGATAAAGTGAAGGAAAGAGCGGGACAGTTAAAAGTGAGATGACAGCTCTCTTGTCAAACAAACAGATATTTAGTGTGAGCTCATCAGTGGAGCCGACGCTCTGTGTACACTCTCACTCTCTATAAACAGATTATTCACTGATAGAGAGAGTCAGGGTCTGTGTGTGACTGATCTGACTTCTGTTTAGACAGATTTAGGCTTTCGGGTTGAAGGGAAGCTTAACGGCAAGAAATTTATGGATTTTTGTGAGATATTTTTGGAGGCATGTGCAGTTTGGCTTGTGGTGTGGGTTTATTGGATGGTGATTTTGTTTTAATAAACATAGAAAAACTCACTGTACTGTAGAAGGGAGCAGTTGAGTAAATTAGTGCATATATATATATACTATATAATGTTAAAGAAACTAATAATTTTATTAAGCAAATATGCATTCATTTGATTAAAATTGATAAAAGTTAATTTATAATGTAGACTTCTATTTCACATAAATTATGTTCTTTTACATTTTTTATTCTTCAAAGAATCCTAAAAAAAATTTTATAGTTTATGCAAAAATATTAAAACTTATAATAATAAGAAATGTTTCTTAAGCAACAAATCAAGCATATTATAATAATTTCTAAAGGAAAATAACTGCTAAAATTCAACTTCGTCATCACAGGAATAAAATAACATTTTAAAATATATTAACTAAAAATAGTTTGTTTGTTTGTTTGTTTTTTACATGATTAGAATATAAAGGAAATACAACATTTCAGAACAATACAATTTTTACTGTATTTTCGTATCAAATAAATGCAGCCTTAATGAGCATAAGAGTTTTTTTTTCTAAATCGTCTTAAGATTAATATATATTTTTAAAAAATATATATTAAAATACTATATATTTATTATTATACCGTATTATTAAATATTAATACAAATGGCTATAATTTTATCATTAATTTTCAAAGAAAGCTTATTATAAAAAAAAATAAAAAATATAATTAAGTGAAATCAGAAACATTTAATATATTATTAACATCCTAATGAATACAAATTAACTGTGATGGTTGGGTAAGATGTTCAAGCTGTCTTGTAGGACATTTCCTTAAATCTGTAGGAGTGCACTGCTTTGAAGGTAGGATCTAAAGGGAGGTGAGTGTGTATAAATGTGTGTGTGTTAATGAGAAGAGAATGTGTGTGTAATCAGTAGTCGTTTCCTGTTTCTCGGTCTGCAGGGCCTCTCTCTCTCTTTGGCCTTTGTTTCAAACTCTGTCCAACAACTTCAGGGAAACTACCGTCTTTGGTGTGGTCAGTGTGTATGTGTGTGAGTAAGTGTACTAATCGATATTTCAGGGCTCTACAGATGTTGTTCATCCACAAGAGAGAGGGAGAGAAATGTATCAGTGTTAGTTTATGTAAGGAGAGTGTGTTTATGTAAAGTTCGCTGAGGCTTCTTGCATTAGGACTTCATCACTGCGAGAGAAAGAGGGATGTAAAGAAAGAGCAGAGGAAAGAGCTTTGGCGTTGTGAGTAATGCAGAGAACGCGATGAAAGATGGATGAAGAGTTATGCCACGAGAAAAGATGGAAGAGTGAAATATTGGAGGGATGGAGAGATGACGAGCGACGAAAGAGGGAAATAAAGAGGGAGAGAGAGATGATCTAGTCATATCCCAGTAGTGTTCCATCACCTCAAACTCACAATAAGCATCGATCCACCTGTACCTGAGTGTGTGTGTGTCGCTCACCGTTGTCTTATTCACACACACACACACACACACATGATTGATCACTGAATCAGTCTCTCCAACATTCAGCCATAAAAGCTATAACTGGCCCTCATAAAAGCAGATTTATCAGGCCAGGCCTGCCCGGTGCCCGCACGCCGCCCAAAAGCATGTGACACCTTCATGATTGGGCTGGAATTGAATAAACCTGCACTATTGACGCCCATGTCTGACAAGTCAATCAGCTTCTGGTTCAAACACACACACAAACACTAAAACATGAGAATGGAATCTCCTGAAAGACTTTTTGGTTTTCTGCATACATTTAATATACAAACAAACTCATAAACACAAACACATGTGGCCATTTGTGTCACAGCGCTTCAGCGTCTCGCAGGGTTAAATATAAACCAACTCTAACTTAGCTCCCCTTTGAAGCTACTGAAAACCAGCGAAGCTCTAAATAGGAGTAACCAAATCTCGCTGCGACAAGTTAATTAGGCCGAGTTGTCTTTTTTATCCTCTTTGAAATGTTGCGTTCGGTTGGTTCTGCTTGCAATTAAACCAAAGGGTGTCCATTTCCTTTTAAACGCTCCTTAGATAAACTCTCAAACATAGCCTTCGCAGACGTCCTCAGTAAAAGTCGCCCATGCGAAAAGCCTATAGGAATCCAATCGGAGAAAAAGATCACAGGACTGAAGAGGAAATGAGTCTCTCTTTTTTGCGCTAAAACCTACACAGTGAGCATCACAGCTATAGTGAGAGGAAATCAAAGAGTGTAACGTTAAATTATCTGCACATAACCCCGCTTGGCTTTTTGAAATATCCCATTCCTGAATGACTCTTTTATTTGGCGATCTTTTAGCACTCGCGTTTTTTGCTTGCAATTAAAAAGGTGCGAACGCATTATGGTGGCAGGCCAAAATGAAAATTGCTGCCCTGTGCCTGCTAGCACATGTGCGCCCGGTCGCCCTCCGAAACACCTGCGTTTGTAGCCTTTTTTTTAAGTTTAAAGGGTGGCGCTGAAAAGATTGCGTCGCGCGTTAAGTGCCTCTTACATGCGTGATTATTAAAACGTAGACTTGACTGTTTTAATGGCCACAGGAATTTCATTTCCCGCTCTGTTTAAGACACCGAGCGACGGCCTGTGGATGTAATGAGCCTTTTTTGTGGTATCTAATTTCCCATTACGCTAAAGGTGCGTGTGAATGTGTGCGCGCGAGGCTGTTCCTCCGCCGGTAAGCACACCGGATAGGCCTATCTCTCAAATATTAAATATGAGGCTTTAAATTGGACACGGCGTACGGGAGAGCTTGCTGTTAGATCTCAAGTGCATCACACATCAAAGGCTCTCAGACAGCTCAATAAACGTAATGAATGTTTAACACCCCCGCCTCGGATCTGAGGTGGTACGTTCTACTACTTTAGCATTAAAATAGTCTTTTAAAGATGATGCACACAGGACTTTAACTCTTAAAGTCTGACGTGTGAAAGTAATGGACAGGAAGACCTAAATGGAATAGTTTATTGAACCTTTAGACAACCGTTTGCATGTGTTTTTGTTGATGCTTTAATCAGGCTTTTATGAATATGGAGGTCATATGCATAGCCTACACTAAGAAGAAAAAACACCCCAGTTTTATTCAGAGGAACAAAATGAGCCAAAATATTTAATTTGGTACTGATATTCATATAGCCAAATGCGAAGATGAAATTAGCTTGTAATGTAAACCAATGAGATTTTTTTATAACAGAATAGCAGGCTACTTACATAAAGTGCATATAATTATCAATTGTCACTTTAACACGCAATTTCACAGTCAAGGCTTAAGCATAGTCCCAGACTAAAATTTAAGGCTGAGCAACTGAAAGAAACTAGCATTAAGTGATCTCAAAATATATCAATGCCTTAGTTTTGTCGTTTCAGAAGGGACACTAGTAATGTTTACTTCTAATTCACGTTTATAAAAATTACCTAATTGAACTATGGCCTAATCCTGGCTTAGTCAAGCCCTGTCTGTGAAACCAGGTCTATATCGCCAATAATATTACTGTCTGTATGATATTTAAATGCTTAGTTTTATGATCAAAGCTCATAAAATGCATGCTTCGATGCAAAACAGTGAAGATTAAGAGAGATAGAAATACAGATTCCTCAAATGCCAGATGTTTCATATTGCATACTCATATTTTAACAGATTTTTAACAGTAAAAAAAAACATTTGCTTATGTTTACGTAATAACAATAACAAAAAATAACAAATAATAACAAAAAAATAACAAAGAAGAACTGTACCACAACCTCAATCTAGATGTTTTTTAAATGATGCTAAAAGACATTTTACTTGCATATAGTACAAGGCATATAGTAGATTGTAGACAACAGGATTTTCAGTAAAGTTTGATCATACTGAGGCCACAGAAATTAGTATATTAAATATGATACAGTTGGCTTTATAGGGTTATCTAATTACCCTCCAAAACACCAGGATGTCTATATATGTGTGTGTGTGTGTGTGTTACTGTGGTAAATGAAGTTGATATTTCCAACATGTCCTGTTGCGTTTTAGGTACGCTTCTCCCACCTCACCTAATTTATGTTTTAAAAACGTTACCTCTGACACAGCTGCCGACTTTATCGCACCCCATGGCCAGCATACAGTTTGGGACGTGTGTGTGTGTGTGTGTGGAAACGAAAGGGAAGTATCTGTGATTACCGCAGCCCCTGTCATAAACCCCTCCTTTCCCCCGTCCCCCCGAGGTGGCACATTCCAACGGTCGGCTGTGTGCCGCACGGTGCCTGAGGCCACACTTCAGGAGAGACTTCTCAACCCTGAAAATCAGCAGTGTGAATACAAGTCCAGCACTTCCCACCTATGTTTTTGAGAAGAAAAAAAATGCATCCCCCTGTGGCCCCTATAAGTCTCACGGTTTGAATAGCGCATTGTGCTGCAGACTACTGGTTCTGTTTTAGGCCGGCCTGTGTTATTGCGCCCGAGTCACGTCTTGTCATTCCCGCTGTCAAAGCAATTAACTTCATGTTAGCCAGAGAACACAATCTATCTGTTTCGCACCCGACCGTCTGGCGCAACGGGTCCCGCCACTTACACGAACGCGTTTCACATCCAAAACATAAATTATGCTTGTACTAACTGATCCTCCTGAGAAGACCGCAGCAACTTTTCAGGCTCTTAATGATGAATTGAAGATGTGTGATGTTGCAATAAAGTGGCGCATATTGCATTTAAACAATCAATCTGTGGTGGCTGTTCTTCAAATATAAAGACTAAATTATTCAGCATGTACGTGGAAGTTTTGGGAGCTCAGCCAGTTTTGTTTTCACTCAGATGTGTGTGCGCTTGGAGATGAAACATAGGCCCCTCGTCATGCATTCGGGCCCCAGGGCCCGCAGGAGACGCGACGGGTGAGACTGCACAGACGGGGCCAAGATGATGGGGTACTAATTCAACACAACGCACTCCTGAAATAGACGGCAGAAACACTCTCTCTCTCTCTTTCTCTGTGACCCTGGCGAATGAAAATAATCTTAAATAATTAGGAGCGAGCCAGGGACCGGGTGAGAGGGTAAACACGGCGCAGGCGCGACGGACTAAGCCAGGGCACCTCGGAGGAGGGGGGCGTGCTGACCCCGTCCACATAAAGCTGTGATTTATGGCACGCAGGGCGCAGCAGCGGGGATGCGGTACCTCTCTCGGAGAACCAAATTACTGAGGTGGAGATTAACACACGCGCTACGGGCCTACTTCCAGATCCGAGGAAATTTTTTATTTACATTTTTCCACTTTCATTTCCTCCCTTCTCTTTTAATGGTAATTGGTTGGTGTTAGGAAAGAGAGCTCTCAAAGCCCCTCAAGAGTGTTTTATTTAGGGATACAGATGGAGAAGAGTGGCAGTTTTGTGTGCCGCGCATGCAGTATTTTTTTAAATGTCAAAACATGCAGAATTGCACTGACAGACATGCCACACTTAATAAATCATCTTGTCAAGTTTTAATGTTATTTGTTTGGTTTTTTTACGTTTAATTATTTAGGTTTTGTGGCAAAAGAAGAATGCTGAATAAAGTAGAAACAATATGTTGGTTTCGCATTTGAAAAACATTTTTAACCACTTCACATGAAAAAAATATTTATTGATTGATTTTGTTATTGTCAAATGGTATAGCCATCATGTACTAAAATAAATAGATGAATTTTGTTTTCAAAATATTAATCAGAAATATCAAGTTTTCTTAATCTGACAAGAACAGAACTTGCCTTTTTGTAAAAGTGATATTACTAAAAACTTAATGACTTTGACATGCAGTCAAAGGGCTTTTCTCTGTATTATGTTTTTCTTGTCACTGATGTTCAGCATGGATTCTTGCATACATTTGGTGGAAAACTCCAAAAAAAAAAAAGTCACTTAACTACTTAAGAGCTAAGAACAAATGAAACTAATCTCAGTCATTATTTATTTTAAGAATTTGAGCCTTTTATTTATTTTTTTCCTTTTTACAATGTCCTGACAGTTCTATCACGTACTGTACATCTTTGTACTTTAAACCTCACAACAATATCAACGTGACTTTTAATTCAGAAACCAAAAACATGTTCATCATAGACTAGGTGTAATAAATTGTCCAAATGAATTGCAGTATTTATATCCCCTGATATTACTGATGTTTTTATTAATGTTGTTGATGATGACGTTGTTCTTGTATCTGTCTATTTAAAATGTAAAGTTATTTAGCCACGTTTAAGAACATTATAGCTGTTTTCATTAGATTTTCAAGCCATTAGAGGCAAACAAAAGATGACTAAGTGGTAAGGAGTCTCAGCCCCGGGCTCTAAATTGGTCGGTTGGAGCAGTTTTAAATGAGTTTTGGTCGGGCCCATTGATTGAGTGGCCCCGCACTTTAAATTAATAGCTGGTTGTGGAGTCCAGCGTCTGCAGGGAGGCGCGGTGCAAGCTTAATGCAGCTTTTCGCTCCTGTCAATGGGAGGTCTATCTCGATGAATGGTTGAACTATTTCATGTGGATTTGGCTGCGATATTTTCCTTTTCTTCCCCCCCTTTCCCGTTAGGATGTGCTGGAATGCATCTCGTACACAGTGTTTCCATTAGAGCGCGACTCCAGGGCCGAGGGAGACCGCGGGGAGCAGCTCCTTCCCGGCGTCAGTTTCTCGCCCATCTGGGATTCCCCTCCGCACAACTTTAGCTAACGGCTTAATGCGCGCGGTCCAGCGCTAGTTCACTGCAAATAAACAAATCCGAGCCGCGGCGCTGCCTGCCTGCCAAACTATTGCGTCTTGAAGAGGGATGATGAACGCGTAAAGCTGCATCCAAACTTTAGCGTACTGATTTTATGTAGCTTTAAAGCGCTCCAAAACAAACAAACAAATAAAACAAGCGTGACCAAGAACATTTTGAAACAACTTTAAAGCGCTTTCTCAAAAAAAATAAAATAAAATAAAAATAAGTCATTTTAATTTGTTATTCTGTTCAGAGAGCTTATGAAAAGCCAAACATTTAAAATCCTCCGAAATTCATGTTTTGTAGTTATGGGTCAGTGAAGTGCGTTTTTTTAATCTATTAGGTTCATTAAAAATGAAGCAATTTAATGGCGTCAATAAAACTTTTATTTAATGAACTGCTGTATTAAATGTTATTTTAATATTAATGTTGCAGCCTGTTTTAAGTAAAAAATAATTGTAGAAAGAAGGGAGGAATGTTGCTTAAAAATCAAATATTTTGAAAGAAAAAAAGTGTTGGCATAAGTATCTTGGTATAATCATTTATTATTTATTTAAAAATAATCCGTATAGACCAAAGCAATTCTGTTTTAAAATGTTTTTAATACTTACAAAAATGCCAATAAAATAAAAGAAGGCGTATTAATGTGGCGTATCAAACGTGCAGGAAGCCATTTTTTGTCATGTGACAAGAAACCCATAAAATAGAAAAGAGCTCTTTGCACCCTCAGCCTCTGTCCAGTACCTTAAGTCATTTTAATGTAGTAACACGTCCTTTTAATGAAACATGAAAGTTTTGTTCAGGTTAAGAATTTGAGAAAAGATTATCATGCTAATCATCATGACCTAATAATAGGCTAATTAATATTTTAACAATTTGTTTTTGATAAAATAAATAAAATATTAAAATAAAAAATAAAATAAATAAAAAATATTTAAAAGTTTGAAAACTTTTTGAAAGCAGCCTCATAATGTTGATAATATTGTTTTACTTGTTACACCACATTTTCAGAGTCAAAGACTGCATAATTACAAACATGGCACGTGCTTTAAACTTGATTGTTTAAAAGGATTTCTCTTAAGAATCATCTCTGATATCTGTAGCAATTTGTCATTGATCCATGAGCAGTCAGCTGTAACATGTAGTTTAAACAAACACCCAAACAAAAAAATCTACTATCTAAATGATAGTGCTTCTATTTAATAAATTCATTATAGCGTCGGATTAAATTCCGTTTTATTGAATTCAATCATGGTTAAGCGTCGAGTTGCATTGTAGGTCGTTCGGGCGATTTTCTATTTGGAGGCAATACAACTGAATCTTTCATGTTCCATCTAGCAATTTGACGCCTTAATGTGTACGGCGTTGTGTGCAGCAATTTCGCAGCCGTGAAAAGAAATGACTCCCGGTCTCGGTAGCTCCACAGCTCCGCGCTTGACTGATGCGCTTCCCTCCAGAGAGAGAGAGAGAGAGCGCGCGCGCGAGCGAGAGGCGGCCAGTTCTCTAAATAATACAGTCTCTAGACTCCTCGAATCTATCGAATTAAACATTTGTGCCCATTCAAATACTGCCTGCAGGTTTTTCTCCACACATATGACATTAAACAACGTGTCACCAATGCAAAAAAAAAATGCAACTTCATTCCTGCGGAAAGTTTTCCTCCCGTTTTCAAACCCGGCTCACTACGCCATCTACCGGAGAGGCGCGAGGTGACGCTCCAGGAGTTGCCCCTGCCCCGTGGGCTCTCTCTTACCCCGTGTTACCCCTGGCTTGGTACAGATACCACCGGCCCTTTTGTTTATCTGCTATCGCTTCCTCCTTTTCAGAACAATTCAGCTGAGGAGCCTCTATCACCAGCCTCCATCAGACCCCGGCGAGGCCAGGCAATCACTTTCCCAGATTACTTGTATTTAATACACAATGCATCATAAACCAAATCCCTCATCCTGACAGGGAGAAAATAGAACAGCTCATAGCTTGAGCTTTCCCAATTTATGGCTAAATTAAAAAGGCTTCCAACAATGGACAAGTCGAGGAATGGCAGGAAATCGATGCGCGGCGGACCGGGGTCTCTTTGCGGTTCTCAAGGAGCGCGGGTGTATGGGAATCTTTGGCGAGGGCCGCCGTATTTACACATGATTTTTCCTGTCCTTCCTCCGCTTAAGCCCTGCGATTTCATTAAACAATGGACATTATCTAGACCTTGAGTTCAATGTCAAAGATAGGCCAGGGAGACATATTCATCTTCATCAGAGTCATTAAAGCACAGTCAATGGAGTGCGCTTCTTACATGCGCTGGACTCCAAAAGTCTCACTCTTTAAAAATCAGGGACTAATGCAATATAAGATGGTTTAAGTTCTAAAGTTCTTTAGAAACTAAAAAAGAGTGTTAATTGCTAAAGCACTTGATGAATCTTTATTTTAAATAGTTCGCTAGATTAAAAAATTCGGCCAAATAATGCAGAACAAAACGCGAATCCTGTAAAATAACCGCATAATGGAAAAAGCATTTTATTCTAAAAAGATGTTGTTAAATGTCTTCTCATAAAAAAGTTTGAAGATTAAAAAAAGCTGCATTTTGATTTGTGTGTATGTGAAGAGATGGGAGAGGGTTTATTTTGCCTGTCGTGTTCAGTCGTGGGTTAGGAGCAGGTGTATTGTGCATGAGGGGAAAACTAAAAAAAAAGTATTATTTGAAAAGTTAAAGTAGCCATACTGGTGTTTAGCCTACTAAAGCTAAACGTAGCTAAATGTTAGTTCTTAAATTAGTAGTAATGTTAATTGCACGCCGTTTAGTCTTAAAAAAAACAATCTAACGGAGTTGCAACCTCAGTGCACTTTCTCTTGCACGAGCCTCCCTCGTTTTCGCGAGCGGAGGGAGCGAGCGGGGCGGGAAAACGCCGCTGATTTCGTGATTACTGGATGGCTTCATCAAAGCAGAGAAATTCGGGTCTATCCACGAGCAGCCCCGTCCCGACCTCGCGCTGACCTCGCCTCTCCGCGAGCGTGGGGGAGCCTCGCGCAACTTCCGACCGGTGGACACGCGAGACAGGTCCCCCCCCCCCCCCTCCTCCTCATCCTCCTCCTCCTCCTCCTCCTCAGCGCATCTCCCTCGCATGGGACAAGAGAGGATCCACTGGAAGCGGACAGACAGAGACACTCCTACACGTTCAGATCAGTGAAGGTGGACGATCCTCGGCGTCCTTCTGTTTCTTTTTCACACTCTTTCTCTCGCGGTCCGATGCCAGGAAGAGGGACAGTGAATAAAACCGCCAGTCAAACAGACCGACACCTGGGGACTTTCAGACGCACGATTCGCGGAGGAACAAGTTGGACAAAGTTTTTGTCCGCGGGGAAATTTAGCGTGTCGTCCGCTTGATAAGAGCAAAACGAGAGGAGAGAGACAGCGATCTCTTTTTTTTCCTTCAGCGAGAGACACGGGATACATGACGCCAAACACAGCGGTCGCGTACGAGCTTCATTCGGGGCTGTTGTGAGGTTTTTGGTGCCGATTCCCAGTGAGATTTCCGTGGAGTTCTTGAGGTAGGCGGTTTATGTCCTTATATCAGCGTTTCTCTCTGACAAGCCGCGAATTAATGGTCAAATAAAAGTCCATTCATCCTTCACCTTTGAACTTGTTTAATTGTATCGAAACGAAGGGCTTTGGTTCTTTGCTCTGAAGCGTAATGCTTAAATGCATTGCGTGTCGCCAACATCTCTAGCTTTTTATTTTTTATTAACTTTTGTAGTATTTTGGGGGGTTTTCCCGAGTAACATTTTATCGCCCTTTTATTTACTTTCCGTCGAAACTTATTTTCTGAGTGCTATTTTGCGTTTTATTTTGGTTTTAAACAATTATTTGCGTCATTTTCGAATTAAACGAATTTTGTTCAATAAAAGTAGCAGATGGGTTCTCATCACAAGACAATAGTAAATAAAACAGAGTTATTACAGCTGACAAATGTTTCTAGCTTTACGAGTTTAGTTTGTAGTAATAAAACATTTTTTTTTTATTTTCATACTAAAACACATTGTTTTAACAATATCTTTCAAGACCGTTCTTTTCTTTTGCTACGTATCCTATTTATTTGACGTGTTATTTTTTACCTATTTATTTTAACACCGATTATTTGTGTTTATATTTCTTTTAAAAAAGAGAGAGATGGTGAGAGGATCAGGGTTGTTTGGGAGGGGGTGCATTTGCGCGCGGTGGAATTGTTTGGCTTCAAACTACATAAACCCAAAGCCTAAATATAAAGGAAATGTTTAGTTTGCACTTGAATTAAGCTGTCCCGTTTTTTATCCGTTATTAATGTGTTCATATTTGTTTCACATCACGGGAAGAGCGAGAGAGAAAGTTTGCACGGACTGTAACAGTAGTTTGGCAGCTCTGTGAAAGATAAACCACGTTTTTTTTGTTTCGAAAGTTTTGGCAGAAAATGTAGTAATGTGAAGACGGTTACTGGGCAGAATGTCTTTGTAAAATATTATTTTGTTTTTGCTAAATCATTTGGTTTGCATGCAAATCTGCAATGTAGAAGCTTTTAAAGCATTTCCTTTTTACGTTCAAATTTGTATTTTCAAATATATTGCAAAACCTTTAAATAGCTTGTTATGGATATTTGCTGAAAGACTAGTGAACTACCAACTAGGTATTAAAATGTATAAATTACATTTAATTCTTTAGGCCTGTTTCACAAAACAATATTTCACCAAATGCAAAAATAGCCTTGATGTGTATGACTTACTTGAACAGATGCCAGCGAGCCGAACCACTAGATGATGTTTAAGATGAAGTTAAGAATGTTTTTTGTTTGTGGCGTTCGCTCAATGATTAAAAAGCAAAAGTGAAGAGTCTGTGAGAGAGGGAGACAACTGAAGTGTTTGAAGAAGATGTTGTCAGAGTGTGTGTGCGAGTTTCCTAGAGAAAGTGTGTGTGTCGATAAGTTAGACTTATCTGTATCGCCGTTTTCTAAGCCTCAGTGGGTGGCATGAGATTGTAGTCACTGCACAGTAATCTGTAAAAGTTCAAGATCAAAGGCTGATCTCTCTCTCTCTTGTCTTTCTCTCTCAGAGTGAGCAGACAGGTTTGGATGGGAGCGTGTGTGATAGCAGGAGCTGGCTAAGGCACGTCCAGATCTCTCCATCCACCCGCCAACACAACCTCAACGCCTGCCAGATACATGAGCAGGTACGTGGAGAACACACACACACTCAAAGCACCTGCATGGCCGACATAAAGAAGTGTTTAAAGGTGTTTCTGCTATCTTTAATAGCAGATTCCTTCTGCATTCTCGTTCGCTGTGTGTGTCACTGTGTTTTTGTGTTTTGGTCTTTTGTATCTTGGCTGCAGCGTGAAGGACCACAGGCCAGGATCACACACACACACCCACACACACTCTCTCGGTCAAGCATGATGATAATCACACATTTTGTATCTTTGCACTTGGATATGAGGGACGACAAATTCCTGAATCCTTATGGAGTGAAAGACAGTTACAAAGAGAGTCTAAGAGAGAGAGAGAGAAGACAAAGAGAATGAGTCACTTCCATAAATTCACAGCTTTTTTTCACAGTATTTTACACGCCACTAAATTTTACTGTTTACTTTTTATTTCATATTTTCTTCCTTAAAAGGTTAAACCAATTCTGTGAGGTTAGTTTGTCATTTTTGTGTTTAAAAAGTGACTTTTAAAGTTTTATGTCTATATTTGAAAAGAAACCGAGTAGTGTAATTGGATTAAGATAAACTGGATTCACTGAGTTGTACTGAACCAAATTTGACTAGATTGAGTTATATTGTAAACTGAGTTGAGTTGAACTGAGATTAAATCGAGTTGTACTGGAGTTAAATAAAGTTAAGTCAAGTTGAGCTGGATTCAATTAAAATGAGATTAAACTTGAATTGGACTGAAATAAATTAAGATGAGGTGAAGTGAGTTAAACTAGATTAAATTAAGATTAGTTCAAGCAAATTAGACCAGCCTGGAGTAAACTGAGATTAGTGTGGATGGACTGGATTTAAACCCGACTGCATTGATGTGGACTAAAGACAAGTGGATTTAAATGGAGTTTAGCCGGGTTGGATTGGGTTGAGCTGAATTTTCGTTGTGCTTTCTTAAACCACTGCACAGCAAGCTAAATCTAACAAAACAATAATCATGCTATCAGGATTATTTTGGAGATATCACACCCTTCTGAGCATCCAAATCACGCCGTGAGATATTCAGCGATTATGAAATTAACTCACCATTTGCCTGTCTTCAGATAACAAAGAACTCTCAAAGCACCAGTCGGCCTTTTCAAGTGAAATGACGTATGCTGAGGATTCATTCACATGTTAAACAGGCCAATTGTATTTTCCATATTCAGCTTTGCAAAGCGAGATGCACTAGAAGATTCAAATCAAAACGTTTCTCGATCTAAAGTGTGTTTTTGATGTTTAAAAAGTATGCGAATGATGAGAAAGCAGGACAGTGGGATGGCTGGGAGGTCTAGATTTTCCAAATATTTGACTTTTCTAAAGGTTTACATAAAGAGAAAGAGAGGAAGAGAACCTGTTCAGACACAACATTATGATATGGGCCATAATTGTTAAACTATGACACCTTGTCATAACAAAGAGTTGGGCTTAGACTTTATGGCTTCCGGCATCCCACATGTTTTTATAATCACGCTGTACCTCCTTATAGCGACAAAACCTGGAGAGAGAGATACAAAAGACTGACCGTTATCAGTTTTCATGAAGAATAGACTTTGGCTGCGTGGAGGTGAAGGAATGTGCTCTTCTTTTTCCGATACCACTCTTTTTTCACCTACAGCTTTCCTTTAAGATGTTATTTAATCATGTTGCTGTTTAATGCATGAATAGTTATTTAAAACTGAAAAGCGGAAAATTTGCGTAAAATTAATTTACCGCTTAAATATACTTAGTTAAAGTGTTACCTAGAACAATTAACAGGAAGAAAATCCATGGCTGGACAGATATTGATCGACTTGGACACAAGAAACGCTGATTGTCCGATTATTCCAGCTTATCACTCGTCACCTTTTCACTGGACTTGGGGAAGGGGAAAGGGGGATTTCAGTGAGAGGCGTTGGTCGGTGTGAGAGTGTTTTTCATTCCTACAGTGCTGAACGAAGGATCTAATGGACCTGTTTATCAGGACATCAGTCGACTAACATCCGTTTCTCATAGACACTTACACAATAGAGCCGAGCTGTGTGAGTCTGTGTGTGTGTGTGCGGTGCGTATATATGAAGTGACCTCTCTTACTTGGAGAGGAAAGTGTTGCACTGTTTGCTTCAGTAATCGCTGAAGTCAAGGTAACGATTATCCAGTGCACTTCTCTGTGCTCTCAAAGTCAAGTGCAAGTGCATGTGTATCTTAAAGTCTTGGAATGATAAGCCCTGGTGATAAATGTTTAAGGATTTGTCTTCTATGGTTCAGTATGGGTCAAAATTGGTCATATTAGTGTCATATTAATTCTCCATGTACATTGAGGTCAAGGTATGGTAGAGGCCTGTGTGTTTAAAGTAATCTCAGTTGACTCAATCTGTTATTATAAGCACTGAACATTTACAAGTATACAACCTTCACTTACAAGTCATCCTGAACCTGCCAGACATCCTAAAAAAAGTGTCTTATTATATTTTATTTTAGGACATTTTTTTTATTTATTTATTTATACCTTTGGGAACATCCATTGATTTATTTAGTTAGTAGTACATTTACCATATATTTTTAATGCATATTTTTATTCCTTTAGACTTTAGGTAGATATTAACATTTAGATAATTTTATTTTGCTTTTTCAAACATCCAGAGTGAATTTTCTAGATCTAGCTAACTTCTGTTGTCAGTATTCTCTAGCTGTAGTAACATAGTCTTACTCGTCTTGATATGAAACATTCTGTTGTGGTTACCACTTAGAAGTCCTCCCGATAATACCCATTCATCCTCTGAACTGTGTGTGCAAGCGTGTGCATGCATTCAAACACACACACTTCTGTGGCATCTGAAAAGGCTCGCAGGTTGGCACTCACCCTTGGCACTGAAGAACCAGCGCACAGCCCGGGATGGGTTGCCAGGAGTGATGCCCAGTAAACTCCCCTGATCTCTGAGCTTGGCTGGCCCGCTGCGTCCCCGGCCAACAAGTTGTATGAGTGTGTGTGCCCATATCATTCACCCCACGGCCCCTCACACTGCGTTTGAACAGCTCTGCCTTTGTCTTGTACTCACAATATTATTGTGGCCCTTTGCTCCCTGTCTTTGTGCGTGAGTGTGTGCGATAAAAACACACACACACTCTCACAGAAAGAGGGTCGCCTGTGACATTACAAGTGCAAGATATCAGAGATCTGCAGGAAGGCACCAGAAGGGGTAGACGGGTCGTGAAAGTGTGTGAGAGAGACTCCGTTCTCATGTTGTCTTGAGGGTCCTGCTAGTTCCCTGTATTCTCCTGTTAAACAATAGAGCAGGACTCGGTCCCTCTGTGTCCCCTGCGGCCTGCTGGGTCTTGTACACACACACACACACACACAGAGAATGACCATGGCGTTTCCAAGAGGTCTCCACCTCTCTGTTGCCTTTATCATATTATCGGGAGTTTTTGTACGCGTCTGTCTGATTGTGTGACATCTCTAATAAGAATGCTCAAATGTCACCACCAGACTGAACAGGAAGTGAGCCGTCTAATGCCTTCAAGGCTTGCCAAAAATAACACCATCCAAATAACACAACTGTTTCTCCCACTACCTATTGTGTTCACGCAGGAAGTGTGTGTGTGTCAAACAGATAGGTCTCTTTTCGGATTCTTTAACGTCGTGTCTTTCAAACACACACATGCTCAAGCTCAGGTTCCCATCATTGTTTGTCCATCAAAATGTATTGTCATTTGAAATCATTTATTTTTTTATTTCACATGCTCCTGAAAATACAGAGCGCTCCACCATTTGGAAAATCCTGAGGATCTGTAAAATAAAATAAAAAGTAGTTGTGATAAAGTAAAATACTGAACTGACACTAAAATCTGAACTAATTAAGTAATGTAAAGTCTATCAAGTTTGATTACTTAGAAGATTAGTTTATAAGAAAGTTTATTGCTTAATATTAACTAAGATTTTTTTTTTCAAAATGGATTTACTGATCAATTTAATGCGTCTTTGCTTAGTATCTTGTCTTTAAAAAAATAAACATTAAACATTAGTCTGTTAGTATTTTCACATTTATCTCTCTCTCTCTCTCTAGATCTTTTACCGTGTGGTCCGAGAGGTCCAGCCGGGTGAGGAACTCTTACTGTTCATGAAGGCTGAGGATTTTTCATGTGAGACCATGGCTCCAGACATACACGGTGAGTTTACACTCAAACACACATAAACACACGCAAACTCGCTCGCTTGCTAACTCGCTCATTTTGTTGTCCTGCAGAGGAGCGTCAGTACCGTTGTGAGGACTGTGACCTGAACTTTGAGTCTGGTTCGGAGCTGTTGGACCATCAGAAGCATGCGTGCGGTACCCCGCCTTCCTCCGGCTTCAAGCTGTCTAAGCAGGGTCTGCCCAGCACGGCGGACGATCCTGATCTTAACCCGCTGCACTTACACACTCACCCCCTGAACTTACCCCGCTCCCCACAGGAGTGTAAGGAGTGTGAGCAGGTCTTTCCTGATGCCCAGAGGTTAGAACATTGCTATTTTAATATTTTATTTTATTGTAAAACACTACAGTTTTGCTATATTTTATTTTAAAACAACTGTTTTATTTAGTTTTATTTTATTTTAAAACTCTGCTGTTTTATATAGTTTTAAAACACTGCTTTATTTTATTTTATTTTATTTCATTTTTATTTTATTCATGCTCCTACCAAAACACACTCAAATCTGATAATACTATCTTTGTTTTTTTCTGTCCGTCTCAGTTTGGACACTCACTCTCTGTCTCACTCCGATGAGAGGGAATATAAATGTGATCAGTGTCCGAAGGCCTTCAACTGGAAATCAAACCTGATTCGCCACCAGATGTCACACGACAGCGGCAAGCATTATGAATGTGAAAACTGCTCAAAGGTAGAGTCCAGACATTAGAAAAGATGTGTGCGAAAGCAGGCATCTCTTACTGTAACAGTTCTGTTACCTCAAACAATAAATGCAATCAGTAATCATATATAGTTAGGGGAGCAATACATAGACTTATCATAAAAATTGAAAAATTCTTTGTTGTTGACTTCAAAGGTTTTATTGCTCCAGTTAGAGCAAATTCATAAGCAGCGTTTGTTCACAATAACTTTTTTTTTATTTTTAACTTTTGTACAATTATCAGTTCTGGTACTTTCGATTGCCACTTTGATGTCCAGTCAAAACCACTTGAGATCCACTCCAATATGATTCCTGCTATCTCTAGGCTGTGTATGTAAACTTTGTCCGTATATCTCCCTCTCTTTACCCAGCAGGTGTTCACAGACCCCAGTAACTTGCAGAGGCACATTCGCTCTCAGCACGTGGGGGCGAGAGCTCACGCCTGCCCCGACTGCGGCAAGACCTTCGCCACCTCCTCGGGCCTTAAACAACACAAACACATCCACTCTTCCGTCAAGCCCTTCATATGTAAGTCACTCAGACCCTTCATATGTAAGTCTGCATGCTTTCTACTCTGATCACCACACCGCAGAGCTGGAGAGCTCCAGCATCCTTTTGAAATTCTCGCCAAATGTAGAATTTTTGATTCTAGATTGGTCGCCTCAACTGGTCTTTAAACACAAGTATACCTTTAATGCACTGTAACTCGATTTGGATCCACCAAATGAATAAACATAAATAGATTTGAGTTTTTTTTAAATCTGTTTTTGAAAGACTGGTGGAGCTCTCCAGCTGGCCTGGGTTATCCAGCACTTATGTTAATTTCAAATCGGTCTATAATCCCTATCTTGCACTTTTTAAAGTCAACATGAAACAGCATTTGCAACCCATTTTACTTCTAACGTGTGACACGTTTCACAGAAAAACAGAATATTCATGTAGAAAAAAGTACTTTTGTATTGACCTGGAATTTGTTGGATTGGGAAAAGTGGAGGAGAATCAGAGAAGAGTTGTTGTTTTAGAGATTTTTTCATTTTTTGTAAAAAAAAATTCTAATAAATCATGCACACTAAGAACAGGAAAATGTGTTAAGAAATAAAATAGGGTCATATTTTATTTCATGTTGGTCTTTAGATGAGGTACAGAGGAGCAATAACCCAAAATGATATTATATATAAGTATTATTAATATTAGTGAGTAATTGTTTATTATTATTATT
>JAUCMR010000032.1:14757916-14775053 GCA_032357425.1 Enteromius argenteus | reverse complement strand
ATATATATATATAAAATAATACAATTGAATCACTAAAACCATATTTATTTTTACATCTATCTATCTATCTATCTATCCATCTATCTATCTGTCTAATCAATGTATGTCCAAAGTCCACAGATTGAGCTTCTATGTAAAATTGTAGATATTGATATTACTCCCAGTCATGTGTGGGCTCACTCGCACACGCAAACTCTCACGCAAACGGAGTGTCCATTAGGCTGTCAGTCATCAGTTGGCGCTAGTTGCCTCAGGCAGATTGGAGGTTATTATACACAAACATTACTGAACACAACACTTCTCATGCCTTATTCATTAACCCTCACCTCTGAGTGAATAGCATCACATGAAAGGAGCGGAGGGTATCTCAGCACATGTGAACGTATCTGTGTGCGTACATATATTCTGTAGGGTTGTTAATCATTAGCCTGTCGCCTGCGGTTTTTAAGAGCAAAGATTAGGGCAGGTCTCCAGCAGGACGTGATTACTGATTGGCCGATTGCGAGCGCGTGCAGAGCGCTGTTGACTTTTGGCTGCGTGCGCGTACATGAATTTTGCCATCTGCATATGATAATTATCGCTGATCATTTCCCAGCAGTGATCATCAGGTTGGATGACGGTTTAAATGTTTGACCTGGTCATCCGTGTGTGTGTGTGTGTGTGTGACAGATCTCACATGCTTTTGTTTTTTGATTTCTTCATTGTTTCATTAAAAAGATCCTAGAATCATTACGACATTGGCTGTGTGTGTGTTTGCGCGTGTACCACATCTGGTCCCAACATGTGTTTGTGAACAGGAAGTAGGTGTGGGAGAGGAGGTCAGAGGTCGCTGAATGTTTCCTGTCAGAGTGACTGCTCCTGATAGATACTTTATCCTCCACAAATTACCACAGCTCTCTCTAATTAGCTGATCTGTTTTCATCATCACGCCATCGCTGCTTCTTTCATTCTGTCGTGGTATTAGCGGGGTGCGGAGTGATGAGAGAAGGTGATTTCAGGGATTATCAGAGATGTGAAAAGGGCTTTATACGGTTAACCCTGCGACTTTACACTAATCTGAGGGAAGAACGGATATGTAAATGTAAATGAAATAGATGGAGGAGAGAGATGAAACCTAGAGGAAACATGTTATTGTTCAAAGATATAATGGAGGAGTTATGTTTCACTCAAGTATCGACTTTGTTCCAGATTTCTTATAAGATTGTTGATATACAATAAGAACATTGATAGATGGATGAATGGATGTTTGGACACATGGACAGTTAATTTGCAAAATCAGATAACAATTCTTAAAATCATGTGCATCCCAATTAATCTCAAACAAACTGTAGTTGGGTTATTTTGAATAGGTTAGAAAATAACCACCAAAAAAAAGCTAACTAAAACAATAAAACACAATAAAAACATGATTTTTGAAAATGTAAAAAATGAATTTTTTTTGTAATAAAATTACATAATTTTGTAACATGTAGATAGTTACTCCCAAAACACACTGGATGGATGAATGGATGGGTTATAGATAGATAGATAGATCCTCTCCTCAGATGAAAAGTTGCTATTTTAAGTTGAGGAAATAGTAGAATCAGGACAAAACGAGTGAATCAGCTTTAATATGGCTCCTTTGGCTGGCGTATATTTGTGTGTGTGAGTTTGGATAGCTGGCCTCTGTCTCTGTGGGGAAATGGCTGCTTTGGCAGCTCCTTCTCTCCACTCACCAAATGGGCTGTCAGCTAAATATTTGGCCTATTAGATGAATTGGAGATAAAGAAGAAAATAAACTAAGGAAAGAGGAGATGTGAGCTGTTTGAGTGAGAGAGAGAGAGCTGAAAATAAGTGAGAGGAAGTGTAGAGGCCTGCTGTCTAAGTGCCCTGCCGATGGGCGGCTCGTTTCTGCCAACCAGGGGCCCTCCTAACTGATGACAAACAGTCTCTTTCTCCAACACACTCACCTTCTTTCTCTGAGCATTTCCTCTCATTTAGAAAGCATGGGCATGTGGTTTTGCTTTTTAAGGTGGTTTATTTTTTCGAGGCAAACAGGACTTGGTTTCAGCGCTAAATGATTTTCTTTCTGTAATCAAGGATCAGCGTATCAGTCAAACATTTGTGCCTGCGTAATGTCATCACAAATGATTCTCTCTGTTCTCCGTAGGTTGAACGGCAGTCATTTTGATGGTGACAAAGCCCTGACTGGTCAGGGGTCACGTGACCTGGAAGAAGAAGAAGGGGAGGAGCTAGGAGCAGAGGAAGAGGAGGCGGAGCATAGCGACAGCGCCAGGAAACCCAGCGAGGACGGCGTGCCCAGCAGTCTGGATCATGACATAAATGATGACATCGATTTCGAGGGACCAGATGATCTGGAGATGAATAGTAAATCCTCGCCACGGAGGTATGCAGATTAAAAACTTGTTTATATGCATTTATTTTTGTGGCTGTGAAATAATCGTCTAAAAATAATCTCTTTATGGTTTGCAGGTTCAATGAGGATGAGGACGATGAAGATCACAGCAGTTTCTCCGCGCTGGATCACATCCGTCACTTTAGTATGGAGGACGGAGACCTCAGTGACGGTGATGTCACCAGCTTTGGCTCCGCCCACCTGCAAGAGGGCATCAAGCAGCCTCTTTACAGGAAATCTAAATCACAGGTATAACCTTATAGAGCGCTAAATTAAAACTGTCATTCAAAACTAATATAAAATCACATAAATTCTGAAAAATATCATTCATTTTTTAAATATTATTTTACAATAAATTACTTATTTAAAAACTAATGTTTCATTTTAGTGTTGTTAATATTAATAAACACAACATCAGTAGTTAGTAGTAGCAAAGTATTTTCAATAATAACGGTTATCACAATGTCTATAATAGTTGGTGTTAATTAGCATTATTTAATCATTTGATTAATTGTATTGATATTAATGATAATATTATTAATTAAAAATATTTGTAAAAAAATATAAAATGTTAAATTAATATTTAAAAAGAAATTTAAAAACCTTATTTAACTACTAATATTTTATTTTTATGTTTTTAATATTAATTAATAATAATAAATTAACAATACTTAATAATTTCAATATTAATAATAATTAATAATAAGTACCAGATTTGCCATTGATATCATAAAACTTTAAATAAATTACTTATAGAATTATTCATATTTTATTTTATTATTATTGTTATTAAAGTCTTTTTATTTTTATTATTATTGCTATTTTTAGTAAATAAATTATTCTTATTAATAATAATTAATCATAACAAGTAACGCATTTTCCATTAATGTAATTTGTGTACTAAAACTAGCATTATTGTTTTATTCATTATTATTAATAACAATAATAATTGCATTATTAATATTATTATTAAATATAGTGAATATATAAATATATTTTTATCAAAAACATTTTCCGTGAATGTAGTTGGTGTATTTGTAACTGTATATCTCTTCTTGTTTAGGCATATGCTATGATGCTGTCTCTAGCCGATAAGGACCCACTCCATTCATCTACCCATAATGCCCCGATGTGGCACAGCTTGGCCCGCACTGCAGAACCCAGCGCCATTCAGTCTCTCAGTCACGTATGACACGCCCATCTACCATGTGACCTAACTTAACATTGTGTTAGACTACCGGCAGAGTCCCTGGTCCACATTCACGCCCGCACAAGTGCCCAAATCCTCATTCACTTCCACCACACACACCCAGATCTGTGCGTAGCAGCTCGCTGTCCCACATACATCAACAAATGATTGACTGACTGTTTGATTGACGTATTGATTAGTTGGAATGACAGTAGTGTCAGTAATTTTGATGATGATGATGATGATGAAGACGATGATGACAATAGTAGTAAGACGTAATAATAATTGTATTTATTCTATCAAGTTCCAATGTTTTCTGCACAGCAGTGGCAGCTGGTGAACAATTTTTGAGATTGCTAATGAAACGTTGGTGTCATGTTTGTGAGTTTTGTCCGCTAAAACCGATAGTTACTAAGAGTAACAAATGAGAGTCTTCCACAACACAAATGTGATCGCAGACTATTCAGGCACAACCTGTAATAACTTTAGAGTTACCGCCATCACACACGCAAACACAGACACGCAAAACAACCGTGTGTTTTTCAAACCTTCTTTTTGGTCTTGTACACAAACGTACAAGTTTACAAATGTATGCGAGGGGTCGTGGGGTTAGTGTTTCTCTTTTAAGATATTCTCCGGGATTTTGTGAATTTGAAAACGTAAACAGATACACATAAAAGGTGTGACCTTTAGACCTCTCACTGACGCTGCTTGTAAAAAAAATAAATAAATAAAAATAGGTGTAAGGAGCGAGACAGTAACTGTTTTCAAGTTCTGTCCAATTAAAGCACTGCATTACCTTCAACCCACTTTCCCGCCAGTTTGTGCGAAGACATGCTCTTTTTAGTTAGTTTCTTTTTTTACATTGAAAGAGTGGTTGTAAAAAATACTAGAATTTTTTTTTTCAATTGAAAACTAGTTTAAGAATTGAATCTGTAGAACTCACGTAAAGGGCATTTTATCATTTCCACGGTAACTTTTTCCATTAGTTGGCGAACGATACCACTAAATAGCCTGAATGCTAGTTTTTAGCTACACCATCCTCTTGTGTCTTTCATTTATAGACAATCATGGGTTCCTTGTGTTTATTTTTTTTCTCCCCTTGTTGTTTGTTGCTTTGTTTTTGTCTCTCTTTTATTTCTTGGTTGATGTCGTCAATGTTATTGCTGTGTATCTTGAAAGTTGTATTTATTTCTCTGCAAACTGTAGTTTGTTTACTGAAAAGCACTGCTCTCAAGCGCCCCCTTGTGTTGAAATGAAGAATTTCTCACTGAAAATTTTGGGGGAAGAGACTTTACTGGGGTTTGTAGAAGCGTCTGAATGCCAGATAGTATTAAACGTACCATCACAGCTTATACTTCTAATAAAACTGGTAAATGATATAGATATTACTTAGGTTTTTTTGTATGACAATTTATTGATTCAACTGTAAAATAAAAAAAAAAAGAGAAAATAGAGAAAAAAAGGAAAGAAGAATAAAAACAGCTGATATTATTTCTTCATAAAACGCATGATTGGTCCAAGCTGTACCTGACATTTTCTATGGTTGTCTGCAAGCTTGTGTGACGTTTGCGTCCATGTTGATTTCTTGTGCCAAACTTAGGAGAAATGCCAGATTTTCTTTATCCTCACGAGGTGAAGGACCAGATCTTTCCTATTTCACTTTGTTTGTTTTTTTGTCGATGTTTATAATCCCATTTTTAAAAGTAATCAGTGAGTTGAGGTACTTCTGTTTTAATGCTTTCTACAATGTAACTGTATTGCATTATAATTCAATACTGTGGGAGGAGTTACTGAGAAATAAAAAAAAAACTCCTATGTGGGCGGACTGTGCACTCTCACACCGGCTCTGTCTCTGTTTGTCTCTTTATCTCTGTTTAGGGTGACTCTAACAAAAGAAATTAAGGTCATATTTAATTCCCAAATGTAAACGAGTATATATTTACAGTGTATATAAATTGTATTTTGCATTTTGCATTATACCAGTATTAAGTATTGGCATCCAAAATAAATTAATTTAAAGTGGATCCAAAAGTTAATCAAAGTTGCATTTTGGTTTTAGGACAAATGCTGACTAGGATATATATATATATATATATATTATTAATATTATTATTGTACTAAATTTAATTTATACTGATTCTAATGTCCACAAAATATATGACCATAATTATCATAACTAAAATCTTAAAGTCCTGTTATTGCAACAATTATGATTATATACTATATATATGTGTGTTTGTGTGTTCACTGTTTTTTCTTTTGAGATGATCTTTATAGTATTTTAATAGTATATTAAATATAATTCAATTAAAATAGTATTTTACATACGTATTTATTGTACTAAATTAACTTTATGATGATTTTAAGGTAAAAAATCATTGACAATGTATGACTATAAATATTACAATTTATTCTTATGAAAAATGTCTCAAATTCCCCTTATTATAATTATAATTGTGCCGGGTAGAATTTTTTTTGCTACATTAAAATCTGTATTAAGTAAATTTATTTGGTGCAATAAATACTATCAAGTTAATAAAGTAATTAAATATTTGTACTTTTTTTGCAATACATTAGGATACCGAATAATTGTAATAAAAAATAATGTCAAATATATAAATTCATGGAATTTTTTTTTTTCTTGATTTTAATATATATTGTGCTTCTCCCATATTTTTCTGTCTCTGAATTAAGAAGATGTTCTCACACAGACACTTCCCAGTCACTGCCGCAGACACACATGTTTCTGAAAGAAAGACAGAATAAAACTCTTTTGATAGCTGCTCTCTCACACACCCACTCGTATTATTTCACACCGAGGCACATAAAAATCTGGTTCACACACACTGCCAGAAGGACACAGCGCGAGTCTGATCCCCGGTCATCGCTCTCACACAGATCCACTGTCCCACAGCCAGAGAGAGTCTGCGAGAGAGAGAGAGAAAAGCGGCTGAAAGGCAGAGGAGGGAGGCAAGAATGCACGCTCCACTCGTTTGTTTGAGGGAAATGATGGATGAGGTGGAGAGATGTGATGACCTGGCTCATCGCTCAAACTCTCAATGAGAAACAACATTCGACTGACATCTCTTTCTCATTGTTTAAACGGGATCCAACTTCTCCTGCCAACCCGGTCAGAATCCCTCGTTCTCACCCTCATAATTCTCCCTCCTTCTTTCCTAATCATATTCCCCATTGTCTTTCTTTTTTCTAGAGGGATGCCATTTTTATCACTCTCTCTTCCAGTCCATCTATTCTTCTCCTCCTGTCCTTTCCTCACTCTCTTATTCTCTCTGGTTTGTAGTGGGTGGATGCCGTTGAGGACAGAGGGGTGATGACTGCTTGTCTGGGACCGAGGCTTTGTGTGTGATGAGAGGCAGGGTGGGATTTGCTTGGGAAAATTAGTTAAGACCCTCTTTGTGTTTCCTGCCATTTTCACTCAACATAAACTCAATTTTGTTGTCCCTGTCCGCATTACGAGGGTTAGACGACACTGCCGCGCAAAGACAAAACACAGTCACTACAACCCAAACAAATCAAACTTCTGTCATCATTTACTCACCATTGTATTGTAACAAACCTCTATGGTTTTCTTTCTACTGCAGAACACAAAAGCTGATATTTTGGAAAAAGTGAGTGTGTGTGTTCAGAGGGTCCAGTGTTGTTTTAAACTCCACTGACTTTCATTTGTATGAACTTCTTGAAAATATCTTCTGTGTTCTGGAGAAAAAAAGAAAATCATACAGGTTTGGAACGACATGAGAAATTATATATATTGTCATGTAGGCCTATTTTAATGATATATATTCTGTATACAAATTATATAATTCTGCATGTGAATTATACCTTAACCGCTTGTTTGTACAGAGCCTCTAAAAGGACATGATGACGGATGCTTTAAAAAAAATTAAATGGGAGGAACATTATATTTCATTGGTTTCCTAAAGACTTTGCTGACTCTTGCAAAAAAAAAAAGTGCATTTTAATGTAAACTCACAAAATTGTCATAATGAAAATATGAGGTGGCAATAGTTCTGTAAGACTGATATTTAAATACTATTTTCCCCCCCCATCTCATTTATTTTAATCACAATGTCCTATTAGGGGCTCTGGGGCTTCACAACGATCCAAAAAATCTTTTTTGGTTGGTTTGTTGGGACGGTGTGAACTAGAATGAAAACAAATCAATAAAAAAAAATTATTCTGCATTTTAGAAATATTCTAAAACAGTAGGATGTGACTTTTTACACTATTTAACAGTTGTTAAGCAGCGGTTGTACAGTAAAGTGTCGCAGAGACCAAAGTTGTCCCTTATTTAAGCGGAAACTCAAATGTAAGGTACACAGTAAAAGCGGTGATAATTGATGGCCTGCTTTTGGTCAGCACAAGCCGTCAGTCTCTGAGCTCAGCAGGGCGTCCTGCTTTGATGAGGTCATCATGGGTCAGCCAGCTCTGATGAGGTCACAGCAGGTCGTCCCACTTTGATGAGGTCGGCTGGATAGGGGTTTGTGGGTGCTGTAGTAGAGTGAAGGTGATAATGGGTCTACAGAGGAGGAAAAGAGGCCAACATGGACCATTACTGACCAGCTGTTTGCCGTGTACGTCTGTCATGTGCCTGAAAGATCACAGGCCGAGGCTTGTACATCTCCCTCTACAGGGCAACATCTCGACCCTCACATACTGTTATGAGTGTGTATGTGTGTGAGAGAGAGCCCCTCCTGCACACACAGTCACATTCGTCCTTCTCAAGGGAGTGGTTGTGTTTGACGGTGGAATATCCCATCGCTCTCATGACATGGTATGGATCTATCTAATGAACTAATGAGTCTTTTGGCATGGGTACAAAACAGGCACACACACGACATCCCACTCTCATGTGTGTTCAAACATGGGCCCCTCTCTTTCATGTCGACTGAAACATGCCCGTAAACTGTGCCACCACCCCACAGTGGCACCACAGCCCTGGTCGGGACATCTATCATGGCCCCTGAGTGCAGGGTGTGACACTGCTGGCACTCTTTGCCTGATTAACTTGGCACCGTGACTTGCCCCCTTGCCAGACGAAACAGCACCCGCTGTGTTTAATGGTTGGTACAGAAGGCACTGCAGCCCTTTCATACATGATGGGCATAGAGAGCCATCTTTAAAGGGAATTCTACTACAACAAGCCATGATTAACTGGTTGTTTTACCACAGCTTATTCTTAAAGGCTGTTTACAGCAAGGATGACAGCTAGAACATTAACTGTAAAGTGTAATTATTCTAGAACAGCGAAGTGCACACCACAGCTATAACTATAACATCACAGAAAAACAACACTGTTGCTAGCACTTTCAGAACGATTTTTTAACAAGTGACCTTAAAGAGCTGGAGCATTATCAACTGGTGGCAAATGCCATGATAAAACACCAACGTTAAATAATTCCATGAATTACATTAACTTACCTGATTTATAATGTTATAATGCTTTTCAGTTATGAAGTCAGTTCGTAGTCCAAAGGAAGGCTTTGTAAGGGTACGTTTACATGACAACAATGCATAGGAAAACTGAAGAAGTTTTAGTTGTAAAAATGACTAAAAGTAATTAATTGTTGTTCAGCCTGACAGAAATGACACAATATTTATGTGCGCATGCCAGTAGGACATGTCTCCCTTCTAGCCCCAAAGCAAAACCACTGGAAGACAAGCCTGCAACCTTTAGCCAAAAAAGTGTAACAGGTAATGCGCTGGCTGTAGAAAAGTTAGCCATTAAACTTTTTTTTCAGTAGTAATTAATACAGACCCTCTAATCTCCCAACAGAAAGACAATCTTTGCTCAAAGAGTGAGTCTGCCGCCTTATGTCATTGACTTTTTTTAGCTGTACAAAACAACTCAATTTGCTGCTTGATTTTGCAAACTGTTGTGTCTTACGATATCATTATAATGTATTATCCTAATTGTGAACAAACTGGTTTGTAGTGCAAACTTGTAATTTTGTTATTCTTCTCATTTAACTACAGCAGCTAACGAACCGGAAGTCTCACAAAGAAAACGACTTACTTCCGTGTTGAAAAATAACAGGTAGCGTTTAAAAAAAAGTGCTTTGAAACCCGTTTTAAAACCCCGTTGCCGTTTAAATAAACAGCCAAAACGCCTAAATTTTTCCCTTTTTGTATAAAAACTGTCGTGCGCACGGTCCCCAAATTGCTAAGAAGTTGCTAACCTATAAAGACTTCAAAAACGTAGCCTAAGTTTTAGGTATGACTGCGTGTGGTTTTGTATAACCTAACAAAGCTGTCTTTAATGAATGTTGTCTTGTTTTCATAAATCCAAAATCATTATTTTATAAGCCAAAATCACGTCTAATGGTTTTAAGACTACACGCTGAACAATAGCTGTCCTGAATAAGGCTTGTTCTTCACTGCACAGCATGTGTTGATCTAGAGATCAGATATAGCCTAGAGATGGGTTTACTTTAGCGAATCATTGTTATGTTGTAATACCACAGATTGTCTTACAGTTGGCACAGAGCACAGAACCAGATGAGGAGTTTTATATATGCCCTCTAGTGAGGTTTCTTCTTTTAATACATCTCGCACAAATCGCACAGTCTTTTCATCCCTCGCTGTTTTTGATAAAGTCAGGCCGGTGGCAGCTGTGGCTGGATACGTGACAGCTCATAAGCCGCGGAAGGAGCGGCGGCCCCGTTAAAGACTGGCGGTTTCATTCGGGTATTTGTTGTGATCCCCCGGGAAACGGGTCATTAGCGTTATTGATGGGCACTCAGTTCGAGCGGTGGATGCCGCCATGCATATGGTTTTAATATGACAAGACGTGTTAGGGGAACGGCTTACTGTTTAAAATGCCTCAGAGGTCCGCGGACCTGACGTAAAAGGCCGTTTACGCTGGAATTGGATAAAAAGTCAATTGTGCACTTGGAAACTAACTTACCTTAGATATCGTGCATGACGCACTGAAATTAAAGGTTGCTCATCGACTATAGTTAGAGCTTTATTACTATAATTTGGACCCTCAAGATATTTTCACTGGTTTGTGGAAATATGCTGCCACATTTCCTTTCAGTAATGCGCCGATACACCCACCACTTAGTGCCACAACAATCTAAAACACAATCACAGTCTTGTCTGATTGAACAGCAGCAAATTAGTTTAAATGCTCATTTTTAAGACCACATTCTGAACACTATTATCAAGTGCTTAGTTTAACCGATCTGTGCGTTTAGGGCATACCGGGGGGCTAGTTTGTCAGAAGGGTTGCATCTCATATGGTTGGTTTAAATCAAGTGTTTTCACTGATTGTATGGTGGTTTCAAACAGGCCTTACGTCAAAAACGTCAGAATAAAAATAGTTTGTCAATTATTCTACCCAAACTAAAATTCAGACCTTCATTTTGTAAAAAGCAGCTGAGTAAATTCATGAATGAAAGCAAACTAAACGTATTCACAACTCAGGATAGAGTATAGTTTCTTTCTTTTTGGAAAAATTTGTGATGTAGGCATATTTTAAGTGTAGAATTTTGTACTAAATTTGTTGGCCAATACAATGGTGTTATTTTTGTGTAATAACTTTTACATTTCTGCTCTGTCATTGATTCTCTGTCTGTGATTCATAATACAGTAGTTTAACTGATTACATTTAGCTGAACAGAAAACTGTTCAATTGGTTCTTTAATGACAGCTTGCCCAACTAGTGAGTCAACATGTTTAATGATCTCTTTTTCATGGTCAGTAACAGCCTAAAATACATTTTAAATAGGTATTACAGAAATTGACTTGAAAACATTATGACAACTAGCCCCGCTCTTCCCAGTGTACCACGGGAATGGTAAAACAAATAGGGTTTGTGGCTCATCAGGCGTGCAGAGTGTGTCCAAGGTCTGGCTTGACCACCGGCACACCACAGTGCTGCGCCGGGCGCCACCTAGTGGTCCTCCTCCACACTGACCCATGCTGACACTGCACGAAGCACTGCTCATTGACATTCACCCAGAACCTGCTAAATGATCCCTGAATAATTTAGATTAATGACGGGGTCCTGTTAAAAGAAAAAAGTATGATAGTGCTCTTTACGTACACATAGAGATGCTGTGTGTTGATTTTTTTCCTTCACTGAAACCAGGGGATTTCCAGTGTCTAATGTGGCGTTCACACAGGGCTCGTTTGTTGCACATGTGTCACATCTCTGACTGTTGAGTTGGGTCTAGTAGTTGAATGTCAAATAGGGATCCAATCTTTATTTAAGGATTCTGGATCCTTAACGTGAATAAAACATACAAGTAGTACAATTCTTAAGGTGTGTTTACACAGACTTTATCACAAGTCTGTGACTTGTCAGACTTTTCACGTACCTTTTAGAGGCTGCATGAATACGCAACCAAAAATGGATTCTGACTACTTTAAAATATTGAATAAATAGTATACTATAAAAAATGGGCTCATTGTTCAATCTTGATTAATTTAGGCATGACAAAAGCAATCTTGGCACAAAAAATAACTCATAAGAGTAATTTTTGCTGGATTCATATCTGAAATAGCCTATGTATTTGATTCACTAAAAGAACTTGTTCGTTCGTAGGATTTGGTCATTTGGAAATCTAATCATACTGGTGGCGTTTGAGAAGTGATAAATGGAACATCGGATGCCCATTTTCCACAAGTTGGTATGATTCTTGTTCCATGAAAAGTCTATAACATACTTTGTTTAACATTTGTCAGTGGTAATGTAAAACAACACCCTTTTTACCTTGTCAAATTCAGCTCTGCTCACAGAGACCCGTTTCGGTGCATGTCCCTTTAAATGATAATGAGCTACAGCTAACCCCACCCCCTTTCTTCCTTTAAAGTCACCATTCTTATTCATGCAGTTATAATTACTCAAAGATTATTTAAAACACTTTTATAAACCCTCTTCAAAGGCAACCTTAATGTAGTGTAATGGACTCAACAAAACAACTGTTGCAAATCATTTTAATTTTTTTCAGCAGAATAAGTCGGGATTTTATTTATTTTTTTTACTACATCTTTTACTACATACAGCAGCTCAAATGTCAGAAATAAATGACGACCGATATGTTCATTATTACATCCAACAATAAAACCACTTGCCTATTAAGTAGCTGCGTTAAAGTGCCCCTAAAGGTTCATATTTTGGTTTCGGGGGTCCCAAACCACTAATTTATATGCATGCAAGGTCAAAAACACTTTAATTTTCTTATAATTTGCATGTATTTTTTACCTTATTCGTTCAGCGATTTATTTCTCCAAACCCTTCCGGTGTTGTCATGTCATTTAAAGCAGTGTTTGTAAGCTTAAAGCTCCAAAAGCGCTCCCAATAGTGGCAAATAATTAATTTTCATTTTCATTCAGACCAACGCGAAAAGACCAACAAGTGGGTGGGCAATATGCTAATATTTAATTTTGAAGTCAACATGAAACAGCTTGGGACTCGTTTTAAAAACGACTCGTTTCAATGATTCAGAGTCGACTCTTTCTTTTGAGAGACAATAATTTTATACACGGCGCACTTTCAGATTTAAAACTTTACAGGATGTTTTCATTCACTTGGAGCTGTATTAAACATTGCATAAAAGGTCATTTTCAAAAATACATAATAGGGGCACTTTAAGTTCCTTTCTCCAAGATATTTTCTTCTCTTTCACTTTTTTATCCATCAAGGCCTCGTTTGCATTTGCAAAAACCTGAATAAGGTCCAATCCCCAAATGCTGCACAGATTAATCTAAACATCTACTTAAACTAAAGTGCAACAAGTACACAAACAGATGAGGTTTTTTACACCCTCCGAGATGCGTTCACAGACGGGTAAGTGTGGGAGTTTACAGATACTCATCTCCAGAGCAGCTTTGGCATGTAGGGGTTTGTTGTTTCTGTCCAAGAAGTGGCCCAAATGGTGCGAGACCCCATTGAGTTGATTTCCCTCGGTCTCTCTTCAATTTTATCGCCGGTTCAAAAAGTCACGGTCCTACGGGAACAGGGCGAGCGCCGAGAGAGAAGAGAGTAATCTCTATGGCGCAAAAAGACATCGCAGTGATAGCGTCGCTTCGCTTGTGCTGTACGCATAATTTCCGTGCTCAAGTTCCCGTCAGATCGCATCTGATCTGACCTCTCCAATGGGTTCTTTCATCACAAACCACTGATCTGGCTGTCTTTCAGAACGCGAGGCTTGTCTTCGCTTATTAAATCTATCTGTGTCACACAAGCCTGGGTTGTGTAACGTTCATGCACAAAAACATATTCATTAAAGTAAACAGAGATAAACTGACACATATATAGAGCATGTTTTGTGCCTGGTCGTGTCTAACAAACCACCGGTGCCAAATCCCTTGCTTTGCAAGACAGTCATTTTAAGAAGATATTTTGAATACAGTTCATATTTATCTGCATGCCTCAGTTTAATTATACTTTTTATTGAACGCACAGATTGGTGACTGCAGGCTTCGAGACCAGGGTAGTAAATCTAAATCCGTTTTAACGCCATCCCAGCAAAACATTCGCCTCCTTGACATTTCACCCAAGACGACAGAACTGTGAAGATGCAATAAGCAACAGCTAATTAAGAAGTCTGTTGGCTTCATGCCTTATCCACATTATTTTTTACGCAAAGCGGCCCGGCTATGTAAATGTTCTTCCGAATGCACTTCCGGTGTCATCCTCCATCAGTTAATATTAGATGTCTAAAAACGTGCATTATGCTGCTTGACAATGCAAGCATATAGAAGCAAAATACAGAATAAAGAGGCTTACATTTTTTGATAGTCCACTTCATACATTTATCAAACTATAAGTAACTAACTTTAACTACGTCAACTTATTCTTATTAATTTGCAACTACATGTCTTCTAACTCTCAGAGTAGACTGTTAGGGGTAGGTTTAGGGGTTAGTAGAATAAGTTGACATATACATGCAAGTTTCTTATAGTCAGTATGTTATGTTGTGGACCCATCACTTGTTAGAAATTATTACAGTAGAATGTCTAAAGCGGACTATCGAAATAAAGTGTTACCCAGAATTGCAAGATGAACTGACAATTAAAAAAAAAACAAATCATCATTTTGAGATGTAAACTAAGAATATAATGTAAATGTGACTATATTTTGCATTTCTGTTTATATCTCAGTTCATTTCTCAGAATTGCAAGAAACAAAGTCTGAATTGTGAGGTGTAAAGTTACAGTTGCAAGAAAAAAGTTAATAAAAAGTCAATTAATTTACTCTTTTTGTTTTAATTCTGTGGTGAAAACAGTCTTTCATTATAACTGGTAGTTGTTATTTACAGTCTTACACATATACAAAAGAAATCTTCTGCATTATATATATATATATATATATATATAGTCTATAAATGACAACAGCCCTGGAGACCTTGAGAGACAAGATGGACCTTTGTCCAGTCGATTGTCTCTATATGCGCCACCAATCGGCTGATCAAAGCTGGTGTACAGTATCATGGCCACCCAGACGGTACTTAATAGATGGGCTATGGAGGTCTGTTTGACTGGACTCAGGTGTGTGTGTGGATGGATGGCCTCTAGAGCCCTGTTTGACTGGAAACAGGTGTGTGACATCCATTGCTGGAGGCTCGGGCTGATAAACATTATTGGAGAACATCTGTAGGCTGTCACAACACAGTGCGGCCAGCAAAGCCCCCTCCCATCCATCAGACTCAAGGGCCCTGTCCACCGACAGCCCCCAAGCTTCCATCACTCACGCTGGGCAGCGTGCGTCAGGGTGCAGGGGTCCTAGCCTGGCTGTCCCACCTGCAGTGACGGTCCACTGCACTTGAGAAATGCTACAGCGATGGCGCCGGTGACAGAGACAAACACTTACACACACATGCGTGTAGAGGGCCTGTTCCACTCAGGTGCGCAGATGGTGTAGGCAGGTGACCCCTGATATGTTTGACCCTCCCATCTGAGAGGTGTAGAGGAACAATGTCCCACTACCCTCTACCTACATATCCGTGTCCTACAAACAACACGTTTCACACGGGTGATCAAAAATAATAGCATGTGTGTGCTGTCCACTATTTAGAGCTTTAAATGAAAAAAACCTTTGCAATGGCAAAAATAATTTGTAATGAATTATTTTAATTTTGTCTTGTTTTCCAGTACAAATATCTATAGAAGATACATTAACTTGAAAAGCAAAAAAATAAAAAGATTTTTTGAAAAACAAAAACAAAAATTGTTTATGCTTAAAACAAGAAACAATATATTTTCCTAATGGGTAGGGAAATTCTTTTCATTTTCAGTTAAATTCATAATTTCAAATGATTATTTTTGATTTTTCCAAAGAGGAAAGATAATTTTTCTCACCCCAATGGCAGATATTTTTTTTGTATTTAAAAATAATAATAATACATTTTCCACAAAACATTAATTAGAATTCATTCAAAGGGAAAATACAAATATTTTTTTCACCAAACTAACAGATTTCTTGTTTAAGCAAAATCTCTTTAAATGAATAATCTTTTAAATGGAAAAACAAGCCTATTTTTCTCAGATTTGTTATTTTTATAAAATAAAAATGATTTTTAGTCTGGAATTAAAGTGTATTATTTTTTTTATTTTTTTTCACCGAACAAAACAAATACAAGAAACGTCTTGGTTACGTATGTAACCCTCTTTCCCTGAAGGAGACGTTACGTCATTGACTGACGTCATGGGGGCCTGTCTGGGAGACCAATTGACTCTGACTTTTGGAGAAAATGCCAATGGGTCAGTGGATTTTGCATGCGAAGCCACTCCCCCAGACATACGGGTATATAAGATGGCGGCGTGCAAACCACTATTAGCTTCCTGCTGATCGCCGATCGCAACCGACTCCCCAGCGCAGTCCGGCCTGTGGCAAGAGGCCTCCTTCAGGGAACGAGGGTTACATATGTAACCGAGACGTTCCCTTTCATTCAATCACTATGACGTTACATCATTGACTGACATCATGGGGTCACTATGGAAAGTGCCACAGCCCGAACTGTGTCACGTAGGAGGCCCAAATGCGTTCGAACGTAACCTTCCCAACACCCTGGGGGTC
Source organism: Enteromius argenteus (assembly GCA_032357425.1). Lineage (NCBI taxonomy): Eukaryota > Metazoa > Chordata > Actinopteri > Cypriniformes > Cyprinidae > Enteromius > Enteromius argenteus. Next base: position 14,758,418 of record JAUCMR010000032.1, on the reverse strand, counting down.
AGCAAGCGGACCCAGCAGGGGAATGATGGGGGCTGAGCACACAGAAGTTTTTGCGAAAAAACTTTTAGAAGGAGCAGGGAACACGGTGGGAAGAAACCGTGGGGTAGAGGGCCAGGACCGACGGGGGGAAAGGGGACCTCCGTCGGACACAGTCCAAGCTACTCCGCTAGCTAGAACCATGGGTCAGCGGAGGAACCAAATGGAACAAATGGATGAAAGCGCTTCGCGGTCTTCCGGGAAGACTTAGCGGCGGCCGGGTTTGGGACAAGCTGCACCCCCTTACGACGGCTAGCTCTACGCCCCTGCTGAGGTGATACCTCCTGCTGGTGATGTTCTCAACACTGTCGCCGAAGAGGCGCCTTTCAGCATAATAGGGGCACTTTAACTCAGTTACGTTTAGAGAAGAAAGCATTTTTTTGTGTAAAGAGAAAATCACAATTTGTGTGTCACCGTTCCAGTGTCAGTGTGTGCTTTAGTTGGGCTCTTGACCCTTATATTAGTA
>JAUCMR010000032.1:14668357-14708648 GCA_032357425.1 Enteromius argenteus | reverse complement strand
GCTTTACTTAGGACCATGTGATATTTCAGTTTTTCTTTTTTAATAAATCTGCAAAAATGTCAATGGGGTGCTGTGTGTACGTTAATTAGGAAAAAAATGAACTTGGGTAATTTTAGCAAATGGCTGCAATATAACAAAGAGTAAGAAATTTAAAGGGGTCTGAGTACTTTCCGTACACACTGTATATATGTTTGGTCAATTTCACTTGCTGACAATTTATCAAAGGGTTGAATATCTGATCATTTGCTTAATCTTCATCATTTTAGGAGATAGTGATGACATTCAGTTTCCCAGAGATCTAGACCTCATCCAGTCCACCACACTGGAGTCAACACTGTCCCTCAAGACACCACCTCGGGTCCTGACACTCAACGAAAGGCCCATCGACTTCCTCGAAATGGAGCAGTCGAGCTCCACTGGTCACCCCAATGAAGAAGTAAGTGGGACAGACCAAATTTAGCAAGACGGAAGCTGATTAAATGCGGCTGGTAATAAGTGTCACTAAAAACAGAACAACAGTATGTCAGCTTGGTTTTCGGAAAATGAGGAACACGTGTCCACTTTCGTTCTCCTTGCTTCACACAGGTGCGCACGCAATCCAGGACACGTAGAGAGCGCTCGGTCAGCGAGAACACAGGTGTGCATCACAATGGCCAGCTTGCCAGAAACGACTCCATGTGAGTGCAAAGCTACCAAAACACACACACATACTTTCGTTTCACCTCTGATCCTCTCACTCCATTATATGTTTTTTCCTCCTCCCTGGTGTCTCTCTTTCTCCCTTCATGATGCTGACTCAAAGGGGGTGAGTTAGAACCATGCATGTATATTGTTTAGTTTCAAGCCCTTTCAGTTTGTCTCTTGTGCTTTTTTTTTTAACCTCAGTGCATGTTATTGCATGTACAGGAGTGGCACGATCACACTTGTCAGTCATGGCCGAGACCAATTTAATCACAACTTGTGATATTGGTCAGTGTAGTTTAGAGTTGCTTTGTCAGTCAGTTTCTCTCATGCCGTGACTGCTTGACAGCTCTATTCTACTCTATTGTTCTCTATTCTATTCTAATGAATGGCCACTCCTGGCATTGAGAAGCTGTTCACACGGAGGGTTTGTACTTTAAAAAAAAAACAGATCAGTCATTCTCCTTCAACCAGTTGTTTGCTTGTTTTGACATGGTGTTTTCTGATTGGCTGGGCTGTCTGTAAAAGTACGTAAACCCACCATTGTCCAGCATCTCTTTTTCTTTTTCTAGACCCCAATTAAACGAAGACTAGTACAGCTTCTCCTACTAAACTAAATGCGTCACGTCCATCAGCCAAACTTTTTTTTTTTTTTTTTAGATTTAGGGGCAAATAACATTTTAACAGAATCTACTAATATAACATAATATAAGATATGCATATTACCATTTTAAAAGTTTAGGGTCAGTACATAATTTATCTAAAGTGACTGGGAAAATATTTATGACGATACAAATTATTTTTAATTTGAAAAAAAAAATAATGATAATTTCAGTTTATCAAAGAATCCTCAAGCAACAGTATCACAGTTTCTATGAAAATATTAGGCAGCACAACTGTTTACAACAATGATAATAATCAGCATATTAGAATGATTTCTGAATGAATCATGTGACACTGGGCATTGGAGTTACGATGCTGGAATTTCAGCTTTGCATCACAGGTATAAATTATATTTTCAAATATATAAATAGAAAATGAATAGAAAATATTTCAGAACTGAATTTTAATCAAATAAATTAATGCAAATGCTTGTTGGTTAGCATAAGAGACTCAAATATGTCAATTTTACCGACCCTGAACTTTTGAATTGAAGTATATTACATTTTTAACAATATTAACTAATACAATAAGCAAAATTTACTCTATATAAATTTACAGTACGCAACATTGTCAATACACTTGTTCACCATTACATAGGTAATTAATTACACAAAACCTGTCAAGAACATGTCCAAGTCTTATTTTACCTCAAAAATTTAAAGAAAGAACCAATTGATATTTGCTTTAAAGAAAATTAATCTTATTTTTTAAACTATTCATATAAACCAGGGCTGTTCAAACTTGGTCCTGGAGGACCAGTGTCCTGCAGAGTTTAGCTCCAACTTGCCTCAAAACACCTGCATGGAAGTTTCTAACATGCCTAGTAAGCCTTGATTAGCTGCTTCAGGTGTGTTTAATTAGGGTTGGAGCTAAACTTTACAGGACACTGGCCCTCCAGGACCGAGTTTGGACAGCCCTAATATAAACTATATGAAAAACTATATAAAAATATTATTGTACCATACAATAACAATGTATATATTTCTTTTTTTTAAATAAAACAATATATATTCAGTATATAACCCTTATTTTGTACAGATTATAAAATAACAAAAAAGTAAGCATGCTATATAAGCAATTAACTTTTTTTTTTTTTTCACTCAATAATTTTTTCTGGGGCTGGTGAAATGTGACCCGGACATGAGATTGACCTAACAAATACCTAAGCTGTTTTTGATGTGCACTTTTTTTTATGGATCTCAGAGATGCAGTTGTGTCTGTTTGGATTAGTGTAGATGGATTCTGTGGTTCAGTAAACAGCCTCATCGTTAGTCTGATGTGAACTCAGCCGCTTTTGAGATTGTGATACTCAGAGTCTGCTTTGTGTGTTTGTGTTGTTAAAAAGATGAGATTTTGCTTGTTTGGGCTCGTTGAAGGGTTTGTATTGGGGTTGTGAACCTTTTGTGTATATACGGTGAGGCTGTTGCCCATCTGTTGCAGTCTTTATTTTCTTCCTCCGACTTCTATTTCATTCTTTCTCCTTTCATTTCCTTCTTTCGGAAAATTTTCTCTCTCACTTGTATCTTGTACATTTCCTCTCTTATTCTTTCGTTACCCCTCTCTCTCTCTCTCTCTCTCTCTCTCTCTCTCTCTCTCTCTCTGTGGTTTGGTCAGTATGACTCCCTCCCACTCTGCTGCATTGCGCACTGCATTGGCTCCTCTCGGTGGTGCCGAGGACGGCTATAACCTCTTCAGCACCCGCGGCGTCCTTTCCTTCATCCAGTCCACCACACGCCGGGCCTATCAGCAGGTCCTGGAGGTCCTGGACGAGAACCAGCGCAGGTGACCTTTGACATCAGAACCCTGATCCTGCCCTGAGAGACTGACTTTTAGCTAAATTAGCTGTTGCTTGACCGATTAACTAATCAGATTATTCCAGGAACAAAGTCCTCTACGACTGATAGACGTTCATGTGTCATTCTGATAACGAACTGATTTGGAGCCAAAATGCACTGAGGATATTTGCACTGACAGACAAACAATTCTCCTTTCAACTGCAAAGCACAAAACCACTTATTTAAATTTTAGGAGGTAGTTTGTTAAACGACAGCTTTATCTTTGTTGTTTGCTGTTGGATGTGGACACGCTGCTTTCTTAAACTACATTTCTTTCTCAGCCTCTTGGTTTGGGGTTTCATGTTTAGCATGAGTAGAAATGTGCATAAGTTTTGATTTCTTTCTCTTTTGTTGGAATCCTTTCTTTTTCCCCTGAGCATTTAGGTTTCATTTAAATGACACAAGCATTGCTGTATAGTTTATAAAGAAATGTTTGTGTTCTTTACAAGTTTAATCTATATTGACAGCATTTGTGGCATGATTGCCACAAAAAATATATTTTTTACCCTTTTTTGTAAATTAAGAAAAACTCACAGCTGTGTTTTTGGTAACTTATTTATGTGTTATTATATTTACTACTTAATTATTACTTAAAATTTACGCAGACACACATTTATTTAATAAAAAATACAGCAAACAGTAAAATTTTGAAATATTACAATTTGAAATAACTGTTAATGTAACATATTTAAAAATTTAATTTATTGTTGTGATTTAATTAGTGCTGTCAAACAATTAATCGCATCCATAATAAAAGTTTTTGTTTATGTATTTATATATAAATACACACACATGCATGTATATATTTCAGAAATTCTTTTTTATATATATATATATATATATATATATATAATTTATTTATTTATAATATGAATTATATGAATATAAATATAGGCAATAAATATTTGTAAAAAAATATATATATATACTGTATGTGTGTGCATTACGATAGTCTGTGCTGTATCGTGAATAAATCACGGCTGAAGGGCATTGTTAGGCACAACGTGAAGCAAATAAAAAAATATTAAAACAAATAATATATGTATTGAAATGTTGCTTGCTTTTTATCCACATGACAAACGTTTATTTGACGAGGAAGGGACGTGGTCTCAAAATTAAAGATGAAAGATGCAACATAACACCAGCAGAGGTCACTCATACTTCATTAAATAAATAACAGACACTTAATTTTGCCGAAATACATAATACACGGAACAGTTTTAATGCTGTATTATTGATTGTTTATGTTGCTAACGGTGGTTGCTCAGTGATACACAGAACCGTTGGGTGAAGCAGTCCAGAGCCCTTGTGAATGTTTCTAAACGGCTCTGAAGCAGCCATGGCTTGCTGTGAAGAAATGGAACTAACCATTTATATGTATATAAATATATAAATGTATACACACACACACATATTATGCAAACAAAAAAAAAATGGGTTGCGATTAATCACGATTCATCGTTGGACAGCACTAGATGTAATTCATTTTGCAAATGTAATTTAATTAGTATTTCTTGCAGCTGATACTTTATTATCACGTGATCCTTCAGAAATCATTTTAATATGCTGATTTGCTGTTTCTTATTATGAAAGTTTAAAGCAGTTGTTTTATTTTTTCTTTGGTAAACAATATAATGCCACAAATGCTGTGAATTGAAACCGCCTCAAATTGAATACAGAACATTCCTTTAATTTTGGTTCCTGTGAATACCTGCACAGTTGGTATTCATGAGCTCATTTCCTGTGCCCTGTGACCTGCTTGCCTGCTCATTAGTAGTTTTCAGAATGGCATTAACTGACAGGCACTAAACTGTATGTAAAACCACTGTGTGAAAATAAGACTAAAATTAGTATTTTTGTGTTTACCTCTGTGCAGTTTGATCATAATTTCTTTGATTAGAAAATGCTGACGTGGTTTGTGAGACATATATACATATTATATACCAGTTGAAGAGCATGTTATTAAAGTTGTCTGTCTGTCTGTCTATGTCTTCTTTTGTCCTTTCCCTCTCTCACTTTCTCCATATCCGCTTCTCAGCAAGCCATCTCTTAGAGGGGGTTCAACCCTCTCTAACCCTCAGCATGACAACAGGTAACTTCTTCTCACCTCTTCCCTCTCATCGGCTTTTTTTTTCTCTCAATTAGTTTTTCTCTGTCCTCTAAATACAATCTCAGTATTTTATAAAAATGAAACATGTTTTTGACAGGCATGCCCTGGCCACACTGGACTCGACTCTGGAGGGAGGAGCAGACGACATGGCCGTTGTGGATGCCACTTCTCTACGCAGACAGGTATTATTCTGCTCTTTTAATACTGTACAGGGTTTAAAAAAAACGTGTAAAAGAAGAATACAAAAAAATGTAAGATGCATTGTATGTACACTACCATGCATATGTTTTTCAAGTCTCTTAGGCTCACAAAGGATGCATTCATTTGATCAAAAATGCAAAATCCCTGTGATGACAAAGTTGAATTTTCAGCATAATTCCTCCAGTCTTTAGAGTCACATTATCCTTCAGAATTCCTTCAAATGTTAAAAAAATGTTAAATACAGCTATGCTGATGAATACTTGTGTGCTAACCTTGCTACATTATTTCCAGGATTCATTGATTAACAGAAAATTCAAAGAACGTAATTTATTTATACATTTATTTAACATAATATATATATATATAAATGTATGTCTTCACTCACACTTTTGAACAATTTAATGCATCCTTGCTGAATAAATGTATTATTTTCTTTCAGAAAAATAAAATTTTTACACACTGGTTATTGCGCAATACTTGACATGAGACTTTTTTTGTGTGATTTTGTGTTATCACAGATTGTCAAGCTGAACCGGCGTTTGCAGCTCTTGGAGGAGGAGAACAAAGAGAGAGTCAAGCGAGAAATGATCATGTATTCCATCACCGTAGCTTTCTGGCTTATCAACAGCTGGGTTTGGTTCCGTCGCTGAAGCTACATGGACTCTGCAATGTGGGAGGGGCCAAATCAAAACTCCGCCCCTCTGTTCTGTGTCAAACTTTAGCCGTATTTTTTTAATGGCTAAAATGTTTTATTTTCTTCAAGTAAGAGCGGTAAAGTCAGAGAGAGCTTTTGTGTTGTTGTTTGGGTTTGTCTGTCTGGTTTCATTTATATATAAATATGTATTTATACTTTCTTTTTTTTTATTTGTAAAACTGTACGATTGTTCTTTTTCTTGATTTTGTACATTTTTATTTACTTTTTTTGTTTTTGTTTTCTTTGCATAAGTCAAGCATGAACCAGATGTATATATTACTTCACCTGTCTTTGAGCTTTGGGTGTAGTCATTTATTTTTCCATAGGTTTACAATATAAATTAGTACAATATTATGTCAACTTTTGCAAAGACCAATGGAGTGGAATGCACTGATATGGCATAGTCAAAAGAAAAGCATAAAATATTAAATAATAAGACTATTTACAGACTTGTAATTTTAGGTACATTATGTACATTTGTATGTTACTTGCATCAACATAGAAACCATACTTGTTAAGTGTGAGTTTAGTCCTGGTCATTATTTATGTACATTATTGTAATATGCTGATGTTGTTATTTCTGCCCGTTTTCTTCAGGATATTACTGAAATAAGACGCATTCAGTTTTCCTCTCACAGAGCCATGAACATTGTATTACAAACGCTTTTATTTGAATAAATGACGACAGTAGTGAACTGCACTGCATCTGGTCTGATTTTAATCTTCTAGATTTGCTTGTTTGGTCTTGTTTGGTCTTAAGCAAGACATATTAAAAGTATAAAAATAGAATCCTAGCAAGGCTGGAAAATATGTACTTTTTAGTAATATTTTAGTATTTATTTTTATGCTATTAAAGTATTTAGTATTTGTCTAACTGTAGTATCTTAACTTATTTAGCTAAACTTGAGCTTTATTCACTTTAAGCTTATTTCAGGCAGTATTTTTGTCTAATATTAATAAAATATCTAATATTTATATTATTTTATTAATATACATTAATTTATATTTTAGTCTACTTTTTATTTGCATTTTTACACAAATAATGAATGAAATACTTACAAAAAAATACATTTTGTATTATTTTATTTCAGCTTTATTTCATTTACCCAAAAAAAAAAAATCTATTTTTTAATTAAATAAAAACACTAGAACTTATATTAAGTACCGTGGTCATTCATGCTTTTTTATATTGTACTAATTAGCAATTGCCATATTGATGACAATAAATGTATTGCGCAACCTTGGATAATCAAAAAGAAGAAGAAACGGCACTCGGTGCTCCGGACACGTGGTGGCGCTGTGGACAGTTTCCCTCCCGCTTTCCGTCGCTCTTTCGCGTGCTGCTCAGTGTCAGGTCGCGGCTGTCATGGCGGCGTGCAGGGCGCTCGTTAGTCGCGCTGTATTACCTCTGCATTTCCATCATGCGTGCAGAGGAGTGATGCTCACACATATCAGAGAAAAGAAGAGATGGATGAAGGCTTACACGCTCATCATGGAGAGGAAGAGAAAGATGGAGGGACCTCCACCTCCAAAGCCACGGTCAGTAGAACATCTCAAGGCCACTTGTGATACTCTCCGGCTGTGTCTCAAATTATAGTGCCTACCTAGACATTATATTTTGACGTCATAGGTGTTTTTAGAGCATTTCTGTGATCCCAACAAAATGCTGTCTACGTAGGCAACACACTAGATTTTTAATACCTGTTTATACCTCAGTATAAACGAATTATGTATCGACCAGTGTCTCAAATGATATTTTGTGATATTTTATATGTGTATATATATCTTATATTAGTAGCCTTTTTGAAATGACTGGCATTGATAAACCTTCTTAAAGGGATAGTACACCCAAAAATGAAAATTGTCATCATTCACTGTTTTTCTTTCTGTTCTTTTTTTTAATGTATAAACAAAACTTAAATGACATCAGATTACACCCCTGTGTGTGTCTGTGTGTACTTGTTTATGCTACGTTGTGGGGAACAAATGTCCGCACAAGAATGATTTTTAGTTTTAGATTTTTAGATTTTAGTTTAGTTTATGCAATATTTTAAAATACAAAAATAAGTGAATGATGTTTATTTGAAAGTGTTACAATGCAAACAGGCTTCCTGTAAGGGGTAGGTTTAGGATTAGGGGGTTGAAAATATTGTTTGGTCAGTTTAAAAGTAATAGAAGTCTATGAAAAGTCCCAGGAATTTACAGAAACAAACGTCTGTGGTTTATTTCCACCTCTTTAACCCTCTTTTTTTTTTTTCTTCCGGTCAGCTCCCAGCAGCCAAACTTTGATTATCATGCCGAAGTGGAGGCCTTCAGTGCCCGACTTCAGGAGAGTTTCTCTCTGGAGCTTCTGAAGACGGCGTTTGTAAATGCGTGTTACTTGCGATCTGAGGAGGAGAGGAGGCGAGCGCTGGGCCTTGATTTAGAGACGACCGCCCTTAACCTAAAAGACAACAACGAGCTTTGTGTGCACGGTCAACAGTTCACAAAGGTGAGAACACTCATTAGTCTTATGCTCAAAAATTGGTATGATATTCATATTCCTCTCCTTTCTGTTTGTTTTGTACAGGGTTTCCTCAGTGACTGGTGCAGGGGCAGCTTTCCCAGCCTGCCTGAGGAGGGTGTGGCAGCCATCGTAGGCCACCTGACAGGGTCAGAGGTCATGTGTCATGTCGCACGGAACCTCGCAGTGGAGGATTTGACGATGAGTGAAGAGTTTCCTGTTCCAGATGAAACTCTGCAAGGAACGTTCTTTGCTGTGATTGGTGCTCTGGAGCAGAGCAGTGGGCCTGTGCGAGCCGGCCTTTTCATTAGAGTAAGACAAGATTTCTCTTAAAGTTAACTTTTTATTTTATTTTATTTTTTTTCTTTTAATAAAATCATATTTTATTATTTAAAAATTTCTATATATCTATTTCTATGTTTCTGTATGTGTGTGTGAAAAAAATGTACATTAATAAACAAATGCAATTTCTAGTTGTAATTATAGAATCTTTATATGTTATTGTATATTTTTGATTGTTATGATATAAGATTTATACCAAGAAAATATTTTTCTGGCTAGAAATACAGTAAAACAGTAACATTGTGAGAAATCATTACTATTTAATGTAACATAATTATTTGTATATTTATTTATATATATATATAGATAGATAGATAGATAGATAGATAGATATAGATACATAATATTATTATTATTATTAATTTCTAACATATATTTCAGAATAAAGGTGTGTGTGTGTGTGTGTGTGTATATATATATATAATTTTATGTTTATATACCTATTTATATTTTTATCTTTATTAATATATCATTTTAATATATTTATAATAAGTGTATGTGTTTGAAATTTAAATTAATTAATTTTAAAAATGTAATTTCTAATTATTTGTAATTATAGTTGTATGTTTTATTATATATTTTTAATTGTTACATTATATTACATGTGTTGCAAACCCTAATCTTTGCGCTCATGTTGATCCATCTGTGTGTGATTTTTGCAGGATTTCCTGGTGACTCAGCTAATAGGGAAAGATCTGTTTGACTTGTGGGAAGTGGTTGATCCCATGGGGCTGCTGGTCAAAGAACTGACCCGTAAAGATATAGCTCTACCCGAGCCTCGCCTCATCCGGTCTGCCGGTGCCAGTACCGTCCTCCCTCTCTATTTCGTCGGCCTTTACAGGTAAGGGTTAATAAGCTGTTAATAAGCTCATTGTTAATTTTACTGATAAGTTAGTAACAGAAAATTAACATTTATAAAGCATTGTGTAGTGTCATGCTGCTGTGTATCTAGACCCTTAAATATATTCTCCACAGTCTGTAAAAAAAAGCTCTAGTTGATTAATCTGAAGTGTCATTTCAGGGATGAGTCAGATTTATTCTGGTTTCTACTCCAGGAAACAATTTCAGACACACTGCTGTGGCAGATAATCAATACTCAGTTTAAGCTTTCGATTGATTTTTTTAAAATGCCAAATCTTTTTGTGCCAGTGACCGTAAGCTGCTGGCTCAGGGTCCAGGCGAGACTGTCCTGGCAGCAGAAGAGGAGGCAGCTCGCGTGGCTCTGAGGAAACTCTATGGCTTCACTGAGAACCGCAGGCCGTGGGACTTCACTGCCCCCCACGAGCAGCTTCAGAGGCCCAGCGCACAGGCTCTCACAAGCGGATAAATGACAGACTCCAGCGGGCAAATTATTGCGACTTGAAAAGCAGATTCCAATGGGACACTTTTTGAAGAGCCAAAATATGTACATTATCATCATCTGCTTATGTAGGTTGAAACTGTTTCATTTGCTAAAATATGTCTGTCAGGTAACTGGAGTCCAACTTAATATCCCAGAAAGACTGAAACTGATGTACTACCACATCCGAGGATAATTAAAAACATCTTATACATCTACCGTAAGAGCATTCATCTCTTCTGCAGGTGCACGTTCTTTAGATGTTTCATCTGTTGCTGCATATTGTTGATGTGTATATAAATGATAAGCTTCATTGCTTATAAAAGTTCTGAACAAAATGTTTCATTTGAAGTGTTCAGTCTGGATAGAACTTTTTGTGTTGTCATGGATACTGGTTTTGCTCAATGTTGGTCACCATAAAGATATTTGACTCATCTAATCAGCAGATTCAGAGCTGGCCAGCACGAGAAATGCAGATGATTTAACAACAGAAGTATTATCTTACAGCATTCAACCTACTGTTTTTTACATCTTGCTATGTCTTATCTGTTCCTTATAAACAGACAACCATATTAATGTTTTAAATGCCAGGCAAACTTCATAGAATGAACTTGTAATATAAACTAATCCATCACTTGGAGTGTATATGAATAGTGTCATTAAAAACTTCAGTAGGTTTTCCTTCGGTTGCACCATCTTTCTTTCTTCCATTGATTTCACTTGAGGTAAAGGGACAATTAGCCCCAGTCTCTCTGATACAGCATTTGGCCGATGCAACACAAAACTGCTTCATTTAATTTAGACAGCTTCATTTATCACCTCGTTATACATATCCATGGCCATCTTAAAAAACAAAAGGTGATTAATAAAGTCGATTCATGTCCTCAGCGAGCCAAATCCTCTGAACTAGGTCACTCTTGCAGAGAACTGGAGCCGGTTGTTATGGTGTTGCGTCAATGTGTTCATCTAGAGGGCGCTGCTGGTTAAGAACATTTAAATGAGGGCGAGACCGAGCACTCGCCAAGTCTTGTTGGGCGGAGTTTCGATTGTGGTCACGTGATCCAAGATGGCGCCTGTGATTGGTTACTCGCTTTCTCGTTCCAGAGTTTTAGCCCCAGTGCTAGTAGCTTTATACAGTTGTTAACCCATGTTACACAAAAATATCAAGTTTTTCCTCAGTTATAAGTACGAATATTTAGCAAAACTATTTATGAGTGTATATTTATTATATTTCCATATAGTTTACACCGCACATCAAGACTTACGGACAGTTTTAGCATTGAGCCCTTTGGTATTTCCTCCGTTGAGTACTTAGTAGTACTCGCCCCCTGTTGGCCGTTATGTTCAAATGAATACAGAGTGGGAGGGCTATCGCACTGTCTGGCAGTGAAAGTAGAGTGGGTTGGCTGGCCGTTAAAGAAAGTGCCTGCGCCTCAGGACCCTCCTCTCTTCACTACAGCGCTTTTCGCCCGTTGTTCGTGAAACGTGAGGCCCTTTTGAAGAACTCCGGTCCGTCTCGCCGTACCGTTTCCCGGTGATACGTGTAAAAGGAAGCTCCTGTCTAACAATTCCCCAGGAACACATATTGGATTTTTATTACATTTTGTAATTGACCGACGCTATATTAACGGCTCCTGCCATGGCAGCCAGCGCGAAGCGAAAGCAAGAGGAAAAACACCTGAAGATGCTGCGAGAAATGACGAGTTTGGCGCCCAACCGAAAGTGCTTCGACTGCGATCAGCGCGGCCCGACCTACGCCAACATGACCGTGGGCTCGTTCGTCTGCACGTCCTGCTCAGGCATCCTGTGAGCCACCCTCCTGTCTATCTCTGTCTGAGCCTCTTTATTTTACACACTGGCTGTGTCTCAAAACCTTGCGGGCTGCCTAGCTAGACACTGCATTATCCAACGCCCGAGATGCCATAAACGTGTCTAGTTAGGCGGCTTTATAGGTTTTGAAACCGATTGTTTCAACCCAGCTGTTGATCCATGACATGGACGTTATGTTAGGGGGTTTAAAATGTAAATAAGGGTGGGCAAATGGGTTGTTGTCTTATGGGGGGTTGGTAATCTGGCAGTAAATTGTATTTAGGGTGGGTGGTTGGGCTGATGCAGTAACATCATGCTCCCAGTCCACTCATTCTAGCAAACTTGAGTAGCTACCTGTAGGCATTTCACTGGTCTTTTCATACTCATGTCCTACATTGTCTTATCTAGCAGTAAGGACAGACCCTTGTGAGTCAGATAAACGTCTATACAGCATGTGGAAGAGCTGGATAGTCATATAGAGACACATGGTGACATGTGGCGAAGGGTGTGTGCACCCCTGCAGTCTTGTTCTGATAGCGGGGGGCTTGGGCTTGACAATCCCTAAATAAAGCTGAGTTTATTCTTCACTCATAAGATCAGAGTGCCTAGGGATCTGTGAAAAACTTCAGAGAAAATCTAGTGTAAAAAAAATAATAATTTAAAGAACATTACTAAATCGAGTTGTTGGGTGGATGTTCTAGTTTTTATGACCGTTTATCAATCAATTAATCTTGCTATCTCTTGAACATAGTACTGTACTGATAATAGATTTTAAAGTATGTTAATTTATTTTAATTATATTATTTGAGTTATTTTGTATTATACATTTATTTTTGGATCTAACTAAATACTTTGAAATAAACACATTTGAATATATAATATAATTGAATATATTTTTAAATAAATTCATAATATTTAAATCAATAAAAGTACAATAATTGCAGGGGTGTGAATTTCCCCTAAAAAATGCATATTTATAATTTAACATTTTCATAGTATATAAATTTGGACTTTACTCCATGAAAATAAAAAAATGGCTTTTAAATGTAAGGATGGAAGGTCTTTACAAACATATTTGGGGGTCTGTGGTATTTGAAATATTTAAATGTCTAGTGTGGATAACATATTGTCATCCTGGTCTGTGGTTTTCAGCATGCTTTTTCACATCAGATTAGTTGAGTTTCTTGTGTAGTTTAGAATTTTACAAGGAAGTCCCTTTCCATGTAATTTATCCTCCATTTTTAGTTGCTAAGCATCAGATTGGCACAGGAATGAATGCTGAAACATGCCGATGGTAGAATCTCCATTGAAAGAAGCACTAAAAGTGCAGTTGTGATAGATAGACTTTATAAATTTACCTGACGTGATGAAGAGTTGTGTGTTCTACATCAGCATTTCAGCCTTGTTGTGTAACAGGCGTCTGCAGGGGATTTTGGATTAGAGTTGGAAATGCTCCTAAAATAATGCCTTTTTAATTCAAATCGCTAGAGTCATCCTGCAAGTATGTGGTGCAGAGTTTCTTGAATTTAAGTAAATGTGCAGACCACATTCCTTCATCGCATATGAAGCTCACAGTCATGCCTTACCTAATTAATAGAACTCCCCTTTTTTTGCACATGGCTCAGTTTGTCTTAGTTGGTCAGTTGAGGTTGAATTATTCTGAGTGGCCAGAATTTTGCTATTGCAAAACCACCAGTTGTTTATGCTTATTATAATGTTATTTTTGAACTTTTGGATCACTTGACATGGGATGACCCCCCCGTTTATAAATTTCATGGATATTTATTGAGTTGTAGCACATCACAGTCATTCAGAGTATTTAAATATGTTCTTCACTGGTTTATAGAATTACTTAATGTTTCAAAGATTTATTTTTTGGCGTTTTTGCCTTTATTAGATAGGATAGATCAGAACTGACAGGAAGTGAAGCGGTAGAGAGATGGAGGGGGGGTGGGATGGGGAAAGGTCTACGAGCCGGGACTCGAACTCGTGATGCCCGAAGCGCAACGGCACTGAATGTCGGTGCACTGCCTACAAGGCTATCGGCGCTGACAGAATTACTTACTGATATAAAATGCATTAAGTTGCTTTCTCATATGTTTGTAGAGAACACTGGTACAGTACTGCTGTTGCAGACACTGGGCTCAATGTCATGTTTGAATGAAAGTGTGCATTCCTGCTCTGTAATTCAATCTTAATTTTACGCTTGGTTTGCAATAAGATGAAAACTTTTTGCACATATTTGCTTTGATATCAGAATTTGAAATGGACAGTCTGAATGGAATAGTCCATTTTAAAGCATTTTTCATTCATACTGTTAACATGCGCACATTCATTACCTGAAAGACTTGAAATATCCGAATTGGTTGTGTTAGTTCTGTAAATTTCTGATAATGAATTGTCTCAAGGAGTCTGAACTAGTCATGTTTGAAACGTGATTAGGTAGGTCTCAGGGGTTGAGGCTAGTTTCTTTTCAAATCTCTTAAGTTTTTAGAAGAATCTTGCAGTTGCATTGAGTCCACTCCAAATTGTTACATATGAGCTACTCTTTAAAAGTCAACGAGATGTTTGAAAATGATCTCTCAGTCTCTTTGTGTCCCACGAGAGCACAGGAACCATCTGCCTTCTTTGTAAGAACTTCAGAGAGAAATGCAACAAACAGTCCGATATAATGTCACTGTTTCTGAGTAAAGCTATTGATAAATGATCCTACTTTATTGCAGTCCAGATACTGAGATCTCTGGGATGTCATTCTGAGTGACCTCTCTACAAAATTACAAAGAAATGGTCAATAATTCTCCAAAAGGCAGAGGGGAGGATAGTGAGATGAGTGCGATCGATTGAGCAAATAAAAGAAATATGAGTTTGTTGTTCTAGCTGAACTCTTTTGGAGTCGTGGAGTGAGGCGAGGGGTGAGGATCATGTTGGTTCATTTGGAAGTGGTGTCAGGTGTATTTGAACAAGCCCGAGCCCAGCTGTGAGGGCTCATAGTTAGTTGTCTAGGTGGATCAGTCTGGTATAGACCTAAAACTAAACTAACTAAAAAGTGATAAAGAGGTGACATTGACACATGGTTTAGTCAACAAAAACCAATAAGATTTTTTCAATTGGCTTTTTATTTTTTTGGGTTGGGGGTGGATTGTTGCAGAATGTGACCAATAAAAGTTTATGCTTCTTAAACGCTTTGTTCATTTGGATAATCTTCCCAAATGAATACAAATGAATTTGAAGCCTATACAATCATTAGAAGTAAAAAGCTAAAGTGAGGTTGTATGCCTTTAACTTCAATTGGTTGCATGGCTTCAACACCACCACGCTAAGCTTTTGAAAACTCTTAATATACCTGACAACCACTTATTAAGCCACTTTTTCCACATCATGTAAATGTAAAAAAAAAAAAAGCATTTGGGGTGTTACGTGAAAATATGTTGATCTTGTGTTAATGACAGACCTCATTTCAGGCACTGAAACCAAAACTCATTGATTTTGTGGCAATGGAACCGGAAGTGCAAACATGTGAGTTTCTAGTTTAAGGCTCAATCCTGCAGTTTCTTGTTATGTATTTGTAAGTATTCTAATTTTCTATAGTTGTCTCTCCATTGCTGACGGTGTCTGTGAACGATGACCGTCCTAGTACACCCCCATCAGGGGAGATAATTGGGTTCTTTTCTAAGCGCCAGCTTCTAAAATGACTTCGGTATCACCAGAGAGACGTCTGCTCACTGCACTGAAGCGTATGCACCAGATGTCAGACAGCCAAAGCATGGCAGTCTCCTTACAAGCAGTCTGCAAATATTTATTTATTTTTTTATACTTACTAATACTGTCGTTGCACTTTTGCGTTTAGCTGTTTCAACCTTATTCCACCTAGCTAAAAGGACATAGTAGTCAAAAGCGTAATGTATGCGCTTTTCTCTATGGGTTATGGAAAAGTGAATGATTAACGTGCTAAGCTATTAATGTATGAGCTATTAGGTGTTGGGTTTTAATTAGGGCATTTGCATGGGGAGATGATCCTCTTGCTTTGCTGGATTCACAAGTGTGCCAGTGATCCTGAAAAACTCAATGTAGTTTTTTGCCATTTACACAGTGTTTTACACTTTTCAGTTTTCAAGGCTGAAGTGAGTTTCAGTGAATAAGATTCTGCATTTTTGACTGAATTTTGTCAGAAATTATGAAGGTAATATTTTGGTTTCACATTGCCGATTAAAAAAATATATCAATTGATATTGAATTTTAATCGTGCATGATAAAAGCACTTCATGCTTATTTTATTTTTTAAACTGTTAAATAAATTCAGATTTGCTATTTATTTTTCATAATTTTACATTTAAAGGGATTAATTTTAGTGTTTTATTGTTTTATTTATTTCTGTAAAATGTAGGCTATATATGTTTTAATATTAGCCATTTATTTTACTTGTGTATATAATTTTAGATTCTAGTATTTCACTCATATCAGATTCATCCCATATAGAATATTCTACATCCTCTGCCTCAGGACTTTATTAAATTGCTTTGATTTCTTCAGTTGACTAATATCCTGTAGTGATTTTGCTTCATTTCCTTTCACCTGATTTGAACTTAAATCACACACACTCATCTAGGAATTTATAATCACTCTGATCATTCTCTGGCTTGTACATTTGACCATCAGTGAATATGTATGTTTCTTGAACAGGAAGTGTATGTCAAGTATTTGCATCATCAGCAGCATGTGTTCTGCACGTGCACAGGAAGTGGAAACAGTAGGACAGGAAGTACACATTGTCCTCTCACTTTGTGTTTGTGTGAAAGGCCACTGCTACACTCACACTTTTCACATATTCACTTCATTTGATGGATGAAATCACGTGTCCAAATTAGACCTAATTTACTTGAATATTGTGTGTTATCAGTATAATATGGGCTGTTAATTACATTACATTACAGCTGACCACTGATCTCAACTGTGGTTCTCCTCCATGAATCTGTTAGCAGGAGCACAGATCTTTGGCCTGAGAAAGAGGAGTGTTACCTGAGTAGAGATTGGGTGAAGTCAAGCTACCCAAAAACACTTCCCTGTTAGTTTTATGGAGGGGTCAGTTACTGGGTAAACACATTCCAGCACAGGGTGGGTCCATTTGTCTCTCTCTCCCTCTCTCTCTTCTATCTTATTCTCCTCAGTCACTTTACTAGTTTTTTTTTTTGGTAATCTTTTTTCGTCTTTCTCACACTCTATCGTTTACCCACATACACTTGTTTTTGTCTTTCTATTTTCCTTCCTGTTCTCTCTATTCATTTCACCTTTGTTTCCATAGTCCCTGATATATCAGAGACCGCAGGTCTTGTCTCGATTTTGATCATCACCTCATGCCACACGCTATTGTTTAGGCTTGTGGCATTTCCTTTTGGCTGGTTTGCCAGTGTAAAAAATTATCAATATAAACTGTCATTTTATTTTTAAAAAACCCTGTAATTTACAGTACAGTAGTACTATTTATACTTTTCTCTGTATACATAATCTATATACATCTATTTATATTTGAACTTTTGGCCTCTTTAGCTTTTTATCTCAGCTTCATAAAATGTTGTAATTTTTTTTATATTAAGCAGTAACCGTTTTATGAACTTGATAAGACACTCAAGGCCATGCTGTATTGTGATATCATGGCTAAAGGGCATTATTTGGTATGCCACATGTAAATATTATTTATAAATGGTGACATAAAAGGTTAATATGTAGTGAGTTATAGTTTGTACACTACAAAAAATAATTGTGATGGTGAGATGAGAAAAAAAATCTAATTTTATATATATATATATATATATATATATATTATATTATAAAATACATTAAAATTGTGTGTGTGTGTGTTAAATTTTATGTCATTTTTATGTAATGCAAAGCTGTATTTTCAGTAGTTTTTACTCCTGTCTTGTCATACTGACACCATACTTTTGAACAGTGGTCTGTCTTAGTACTTTCCTCCAGACGTGCATTGTCAGATGCGTTTTTGATATGCTTGTGTTTTTTGTGGGTTTGTTGATGACTTGCATTGATGTGTTTAGAGGAAGTTTCAGCATTTTTTGCTTGCAGTGATTTCTTAAGAGGAACTAGAGTATTGAGTAAACTCTCTGACACACACCCACATTCGCAGACCTTACAAAACTATGCATTTCTTTTTGTATTTCCTCTCTCTGTTTGCCGTACATTATGACTATGTGGAGACTGGCCATTCACCCAGTTTCTAACCCATTTTCCCCCAAGCCCGTCATCCACCTGCACAGAGCATCATCTCACACACACACAACCCCAATTCAACCACCAATTGCACAAGCACACCTCACACTCATGACTTTTCTCATTAATGAAACCAGATGCGGCATCTGCAGGCTCACCCAGTATGTTAAGTCGATGCCAGAGCTTCTCACCACCAGCTGAAATGGCTTTCTCACACGCTACTCTTAAAGGTTAAGCGCAAGCCTTAGGCACTATTAGCTAACTTTCCAAACATTAAAACAAAACATCGGTGCCCTTTTGAACGCTGCTTTGAGCGGCAACACTTTAGTCAAATAAAAACCCTCTGAACAAATGCAAGTAACCCAGTACACGTGGGATCAGGCCTGGGTTTCTCTTCATTTTGTGTAATATGTGTGACAGGCTCATTCATTTGGCAATGTCGCCCGAGATAGGTGTAAATCCATCTAGCCGTGTCCTAAATCCTGATCTAAATATTGTTCAGTCTTCCTGATGACTCGGATTAAGTCTCTCATTTTTTGTAATTTCTCAGTGACTCAATGTGATTCATAAATGTCAATGGACAGCTGTCTCTTCAAGCCACGCCCCTAAGATGACATCATTATTATGCCCTTTTGTTTAGCTAGTCACTGTCTGTGATGCTTCTTGTCCATGTCATATGGGTGAAGTTTGCCGTCCTGTAGCCTGATAAAGTGTGGAGCTCCCTTTTTTTAGAATGCAGGCTGGACGACAAGAGACCGTTCGCTCACTTTAAGATTGATCCCATTTCAGTACAGCTAGTTCAGGGGGATTATTTTAATATTTCCATTAATATTATACATTTAAGGCATGCAAATTGTTTGTCAGCAAAGCATCAATCACTAGATTCTTTGGTTAAAGGGATAGTTCACCCAAAAAAAAGAAAATTATGTGATGTCATTTAATCGTCATGTCGTTCAGAACTTCTTTTTCTGTTGAAAGCAAAAAGGGTCTGAGTTTGTTCTTGTTTTGAGAGCTGCAAGATCGGTCTATTTCAACCAGGAGTAGGAGACCTCAGCACACTTCCAAGTGGGCTATAAGATGGTTTCTGTTTCCTAAAGAAAGGGAAAAGCCAAAATGGTGAAAACCTATAAAATAAACTGAAATCATATTTCTTATTTTAATTTGCTCCCCTAACAGTTACTATTTTAACTTAATAACCAGGGTTCCTATAAATCTGGACACCCTGTTTGTACATCTGGGATGAAAAATGCATAAAATCTGAAGTGATTGTATGTTATTTTTTAATTTACATGTTTATATACATTTTGTCTAGCACCAAAATATTTTTTTGTAGAAATCACTATTTGTGAGCAAAACAATTATTTAAGAACACACACAAACTTGTAATCGCACTTTAATTGCTAAACTACTTGGTAATTAAAAACACCTGTAAGCTATAAAGAACATTCAGTTATTGGAATTATTAAATGTAATTTTTTTTGATAGTTTATGATTTGTATTGTTAAATTAATTGAAGAGATTGCCATTTCTGTAATTAAAATGTTTGAAAATGAACCTATTTGGTAGCAGAAATATGATGAAAGGCCTTCGAATATTGTTGTTGATAAATCAGGGCTTTAAATCTTAAAAGTTGAGAAACAATGTGGAAGGTAAATGCTTAAAATTTCAGTCTGTTTCTCACACACAGCTAGGGTATATCTTCTCTTGTGTTCCACAGATGAAAGTTACAGGTGAAAGTT
Organism: Enteromius argenteus; assembly: GCA_032357425.1. Lineage (NCBI taxonomy): Eukaryota > Metazoa > Chordata > Actinopteri > Cypriniformes > Cyprinidae > Enteromius > Enteromius argenteus. Next base: position 14,688,510 of record JAUCMR010000032.1, on the reverse strand, counting down.
ATGAGGTTTGATATCACGTGAGGCTGACCATTTTTAGTTTTACTAATACATGCACAATTTTACCATTGTGTTTTTGAGCAAGGCACTTAATGTTACTTCAAGGGACTTCCTCTGCAGTAAGATGCACTGTAAGTCACCTTGAATTTAAGCAGCTGCAAAATGAATTAATGTAAATACATATTCATAGCACATTTGCATAATTATCAAGCATTATACTATGAGACTGTTGAAGAATTATTCCTGGTGCTATTGGTTTCAGGCTTTTCTTCTTCATAATAATAATAATAATAATATATTATTTGAAATTTCTTCATTAGATTAGATGCATGGAATATCAACTCAAATTACAACATTCGTTTTGTAAAATTATCCTTCCATGGTTTTACTAATGCCACCCCACTGGGGGAGGGGAAAAAAGGTACAAATAAAAAAAAATAAAGAATGAATAATTTGTCAAAGCCAAAGGTCTTTAAAGAACCAGTGAGTGACAGTCTAATTGTTTCCAATTTAATACAAGTAAACACTTCTTTTAGCCATGTATCAAAGGAACGGGGTGAGATGTGCTTCCACTTTAAAAGCATGAGACGTATTGCTAGTAAAGTAGTAAAGGCTAAAGCTTTTTGGATCACACTGAAAGGTTAATATATATTGACACAGATCCATTTTTGGGTTGGCAGTAGACATGTCGTAGGCATCTTTCAGTTTTAAATATTTTAGTCCAATAATCAAATCATTGTCTTGCATTAGTATATTAAACCCCATGTAGAACCTTAAGGTGTATCCCAAATTGCATACTTACTCACTATTCTATGACATTTTGTAGTATAAACAATGAGAGTAGTGTGTTCACACTAAAAATTCCCAAAATAAAAACTGCACTTTAAATACCCGCAAGTTTGGAATTTTGAACATTTGATGCACTCAACTGTTGCATCTTTAATTATTAATATTACGGCGTGAAGGGGGAGGAGCTACCAGACTCCAATTATTAATGACAAAATAACTTTATACAATTCATACATTACACGGTTGAGTGCATAGTGTACAAGTGCATAGTGTGTCATATGGGACGCAGCTTTACATTGTATAAGCCCATTTCTTGTGGATATAGATATAGAGTTGTGAGTGAGTTGAAGAATACTCAAATCTCAAACTCTCTTTCCAAGCATCTCTGGCTGGATTTGCAAAACCTGAATTGATATTGTAAATCAAATTATAAATGACAGAAATACAATGTTTTGAATGTTGTTTTAAGCTTTAAGAGGTCATCCAATGGAGATTCAGGGGAACGATTTGGAAATAGTTTTTGGACAAAGTGCCTGACTTTAAAGAAACAAAATAAGTGGGAATCGGGTAAATCGGTTTCAGGCTGTTTTTGCGACTTGAGTTAGACGTTCAGCTTGAGGAAGTTTAGCCCGAACGGTTTTTGGGCGGGGGGCCACGGTTACAGAATCCCAACCCTGTGCCAATGGCCTGCAGCAGGTTGTGTGAATAATTTAGCACCTGGTCTAATCTTACCAAGGCCTTGCTGTTCATGCCCTTCAGAATTTATCAATGAATGCCTCTACAGACAAGCGCACACACACTTATAAAATAATGTAGAGGAAGTAACAGGTGTCATCTCTAGAGGTGGAAAATCGTTTTGGAGGAATTTACCAGCATGCACCTTCCCACATGCTAATAGACAGCGAATGTTAGTGCAGAAGTGGCATGTTGATGTGTGTGTATGAACCTTTTGGGGGTTTCGAGGGGGTGTGAGTGGTGTTTTGAACATCTGTTGCGGCTCAGGTGTCAGATGAACTGTCACCCGTTTCATCACAGAGGGACAGCGGAGTAGTGTTAAATGTCTTTTCCATACTACACACATGCTAAATGCACCCTCCCTTCACACTGGCATAGAAGCAGGTGTATGGGAGTGTTTCTTAAAGGAATATTTGAGCCAGATTTTAATTTTGTATTCCACAAAAGATAGGAGGTTGAGTAAATGAGTTTTTAGTATTAGGGAAACTGTTCCTTTAACTACCTAATATACTTTCCTGTAAGTTATTAGCTGCATCATTAGATGAAAGGGGAAAAGGAAGAGATCAGGGGATGGAAATAACAAAACGGATGTGTAAGAGAAGCAGTCCTGCAGTACACAGACTCTGATCCCTAGAGAGCAAATCTGAGCACGCTAACAGGGTAAATACAGGAAGGAAACCAGCTTTCTAATGGGTAGTCCTTACACATGTTTACATTGCTCTTGGGCATTCAGAGATCAAGTGTTCAAAGATCATGAGACTCTGGAATAAACACACACGCACAGACTCATTCAAAGACTCATTGAATCATCAGGTACTTCTTTAGTTTCTCATCTAGCTCTGCCTGGGAGGTTCTTGTATTGCTAAGTTATAGTACTGTTCAGATAGATATATTTTTGGAAGAAATTACTACTTTTTAATACTAAGAAAATGGAAAGACATTTATGAAGTGATTTAAAAATGTGATGATTTGACATGATTTGAACAATTGTGACAGTCCACAAAAATATCAAGCAACGACAACAACATGAATTAATAATAAGAGCATTAATAATAAGAAGAAATGTTTATTGAGCACCAAATCAGCATATCAGAATGAAAAATCAGCTTTGACATCACAGGAACAAAAACTATATTTTAAAATGTAATAACATTAGTGTTCTGAAAAGATTAATCCAGATTTTAAAAAAAAAAAAAAAAAGGTTTACGCAATATGAATGTGTACTGTGTATATTTTATGTATATAAATACACAAACAGTATGCATATATATATATATATATATATATATATATATATGTATGTTATAAATATAATAAAAAAAAAATTCATAAATATATTTAAAATGTGAACATTTTTTTTTTTTTTTTTTTTTTTCTGACAATACATTTTCGAATGGATGTGTGCGTATTGTTTTCTTTTTTACGCTTCTTTTGTTGTTTGCATTTACATTTTTTTTTTTTACAGTACTATTGATGAAGTAAGAGGTAAAGATGAAATTAGGTGTATTTTTCAGCAAAGAAATAAGCAGAACGAAATGTATTTTTCATATATAAACCATCCTTCTAAATTGTTGCATTCCTTTAAGTGAGGCAGTTGATGTAACAACAGTTTTACAATTCACGATTAAGTCCTCGTGTGTGTGTGTGTAATTGATGCTTTAAATATTTTATCATTCTTGTTCTGGTAGAGAATGATAGGAAACCCTTTTGTTTCATTAAATGGCTTAATTATGACCCATATTCCACCATGATTCTTTAATTGACATGCCTTTTAACTGAAGAAAATCCAGTTTCCTACAGTTAGTCATGACTTCCTAGTGTTGTTTATGTGCTCTCATCTCTTAAATGCAGTTGTTCCATCATTATTTGTATGCAGCATTAGCTCACCTCTCTCTTTACACTATCACACTCTTCCGCCCCCTCATACACACGTACGCTTCTTTCCACACACAGACTTGGCGAGGTGCCGAACAGTCTGACTTTGTCCTTGTCCTAGATCTGTGTGTAAAAAGCAGGTTTGTAATGAAGAGTAACAGCGACAGCCAGCAGAAAATCTAATTCACACCGCAAGCGATTTGCAACACTTTATTTAATTAACATGTTATCATTTTATCTCACATCTCTCTTTCTTTTGCCTTTAGGCGAGGCCTGAATCCCCCCCACAGAGTGAAGTCCATCTCCATGACGACTTTTACGCAGCAGGAAATAGAATTTCTACAGAAGCATGGAAATGAGGTAATTGATGATGGCATGTTTTTATTGACATGGCAAATGTGTCATCATTTGTGTGGGCTGTCTGTGCTGATATCTGGATGCCAGTGAGTGAATGATTTACGGGGTAACAGTCGTATGCCTAATGATAAGATAACAGGAATTTCTGGGATTTTTTAAATTTATTTATTTGAACACATGCATAGCTTAAACAGTGAATAACAGCTATAAGAAGGTAGTTCTAGACTTTTAAATTTTTCTTTGATTTTTCTTTGGGTTATTTTTAGTAAATTTAAACTTAATTTTAATATTTGGGTTTTTTGGTGTTTTGGGGGGTTTTTGAAGGCAGGTGTGATACCTTTTGAAGTCTAGGTTTCTCTGAGAACTTCTTCTAGGCAACAACTTTTCATCTCCCCTTTTCTTTCTCTGTCTCTGCTTAACTCAACATTCCTGGGATTTTTCCCAGGTCTCATGAGGCCTGATTTACGAGGATGAGCTGGAAATGATGTAGCGTGCCTAGAAGACTCTTATTTTAGTGCTCTGTGTCTCATTACACATTCTATAATCTGTTTAAACCATGAAGAACTTCAGAATGGCGTGTGTGTGTGTGTGTGTGTGAACACTTTGATTTATGACATTGTTTTATGTGGGTCCAATTCAAACCAGCTTGATTAAACAGCAGGTTTGGTGTATTAAAATCTCACAACATCTGTCAGTCTGAATTTTTGATTTGGTTTTCAATGATGAGGGGATGTCACGCAAACTGTTGATGTAGGTAGATCTTCAGTAATTTGTCTAGCTTACTAAGTAACAGATGAGTTTGCAGCAAAATATTGTAGAGTTTGATTGCACAAAGGTAAGATTAAGATAAGGTAAGGTAAATGAAGGTAAGAGGTTGGTAAGATTTTTTTAAAAATGTTTTTGCAAGTCTCTCACAAATGCTGCATTTATTTGACATCAATTCTGAAATATTGTTATAATTTAAAAGCTGATAAGCCTGTGTATTTGGCTATTTTAAATAAGCACAGTTACGTGATTCATTTTTCCCTCTCTATTCATGAGTGTGTGTTTTCATGTATATGCAGGTATGTAAACAAATATGGCTTGGCCTTTACGATGACAGAAACCTGGCCATCCCAGACTTCAGAGAACCTCAGAAAGTCAAAGAGTTTCTTCAGGACAAATATGAAAAGAAGCGATGGTGAGAGACAACATGGGCGGAAATGTTCTTTATTATATTTGACAGTCATCATTATCATACAATAATTGACCATGCAAAGTAAGCTGTACATTATCCCACAAGATTATCTTTGTATAGGCAAATATTTTTCTCAGTATGATAAGGATAAAGTGTTCTCTTCTCATTTAAATGTCTTTCTCTCATTGCTTCCTCTCAGGTATGTTCCTCCAGAGCAGGCTAAGACAGTGGCGACGGTTCACGCGTCTGTCTCTGGTTCGTCTGCTAGCAGCACCAGCAGCACTCCAGAGGTCCGACCTCTTAAAACATTACTGGGGGAATCGGTACCCTCTTTACACCTCAACAAAAACACACCCAGCCAGGTAAAAAATAAATAATAATAAATATAAAATATATAAAATATAAAAATAATAATAATATATAAAATGCTGTGAATAAAAGGCTGCATTACATTGATCAGTGTCAGTAAAAACAGTTATTTCAATATCAAATTCTTTTTTTTTTCTTTTTTTTTACTTTGTATTCACAAAGAATTCTGGAAAAGATTTAAAAAATATTAAACACCACAACCATTTCCAACATTCATAATATTAGAATGATTTCTATAGAATCATATGACACTAAAGACTGGAGTAATTATACTGAAAATTCAGTTTTGCATCACAGGAATAAATTACATTTTGAAATTTATTAGAGTAGGAAATGGTTATTTTAAACTGTAATAATATTATATTCAATATTTTAGATGTAATAAATGCAACCTTGTTGAGCATAGGAGACTTACACCAAACTATATCCAAACTACTTTCTTTACACGTGTATTTCTGGTTTAATTTTTGCACCTTTTTTTTTTTTTTTTTTTTGCTCTCAGTCTCCGGTTGTGTCACGCACTCAGCTGACCCATCAGCAGCAGCAGCAGCAGCAGTTTCAGGACAGGAAGTTCGATCTGCTCAGCGATCTAGGTGGCGACATTTTTGCAGCTCCGCACTCGCAGTCCACAGGCAACGCAAACTTTGCCAATTTTGCACATTTCAACAGTCATTCGGGTAAGAACGCGCTCACACTGCACTAACAAACTAAAAGAACCGTTAAAAAAGGTTCAGGACAACTTCTAGTGTGAGGTGGTCGCTTTCCCATTGTGCTGCACTAGACTTATTGACAGCCACTGCCACAAAACCCCTTATGAAATATAAAACCACTAATGCTTACTGCCATAATTTAAAGGGTAGGGGTTGTGTGTATTTAGCGTTTAATGCCAGTAAACGGGATCAGAGGTAAACACACACAGCATTTGGAAGCCATTACGGCCAAACTTGCCTTGTCTGTTAAAATGTGCACGACTGGACTCGGAGCTAGTTCATTTTCTTCATGTCATCTTTGTGTCTGTGTGTAGTTTTATTTGTGGGTTTGTGTTGTTAGGCATTGTATCATTCACTTTATATCAGTATGTGTTATTATGTCATCTTATGCAACCAGCATTTAATTCAGAACCGTTACTGTTTTTATTTGCTAAATGTACAAGATGTGAAATGTGATTATTAACTGAATCTTTAAGATGAATTTTCGTAATCTCCTGAGTGGAGAGAGATCAAATTGACCCAAATGATGGACACTTTCATCACATTGTTTCATTCTTGTTTCACTGTCATTCCTCATTCCATTTTCTGTTTGTGTTTGTTTGTTGGACCCCAGCAGCGCAGAATGCAAATTCTAATGCAGACTTTGCGAATTTTGATGCGTTCAATAGTTCTGCCGCTCCAACCACAGTGGCATTTCCATCAGCTCCACAAGCCCCATTTCAACCCCCACAACCAGGTACAAAACACATGAACATCCATTTACCTCAAACCTCTTGGTAGAAATGGCTCCTTGTCCAAGCTGTGTTGGTATAAATGTCACATAATAGTTGTTCTGTTTGTGTCTTTTTTCATTGCTGTTTATTTGCATTCTCACTTGTTAAACATTCCACTTTTTTCAGCGGTGATTTGGCTAAAGTTTAAATTTTCTCTAAAATAAACAAGTGACTTGATGTTTCCAGTGGTGGGTGCAGAAACATCTGGTTGATTTTATTCTGTCATTGCAGTTCCTTACTATGTCAGCTTGACTTATTTTTCTTCTGTTTTTACTTACTTTTCTGTATGTGCAGCCAATTTGATCAAAAGTGACAATTATTTTTAATATTCCAAAGATTTCCATTTCAAATAATTTTCTGTTCTTTTTAACTTTCCATTAATCAAAGAATCCTTTTTATCCTTTTGCTTATTATAATGATTTCTGAAGGATCACTGGAGTAATGATGCTGAAAATTCAGCTTTGTATCACAGGAATGAATTACATTTTGTAATACATTTTAGAATATTGTTGGTTTTACTGTATTTTGATCAAATTTATGCCGCGTTGGCAAGCACAAAACTTACTGTCAAGACAACTTGACGACAAACTTATTTTTCCTTCTTTCTTTATAGTTATCTAATTTCTGTTACTTTGACCCTTTTTCTTTTCTGCTTTTCTTAACATTCCTGCGCTGTCATTCACTCATTTCCTGTGCGTACGTCAGTATACAGCAGTCTCCCATTTAGTCGCAGTGTGGGCGAGTTTACCTCATCGCTGCCTCCACTGGCCATGCACAGTAAGTCACAGCTTGTGTGCCTGTCTGTGTCTTTCGTACACACGCTAACCCCCCAATTAATGTGATGCTGTTTTCCTGCTTTTCACACTTTCATGCAGTGGTGTAAAATCCAATTTTCCTTATATAGCTCCTCAGGAACTCTCCTGGGATGTCTCTGATTTGAAGGACACTTCTAGTCAATGTTCCCTCTAAGCTACCCGCTCCTGATGTTGCTCCTGCGCAGAGGGAAAAACGTTTTGGGTCACATTGAGCTGTACTGTGAATATAACAAACGCGTTATTCTTGAGATTAAGGGAAAAGGAGTCTTGACCAGGGGCGTAAATCACAGGGGAAGCAGGGGGGTCAGGACCCCATCTGAGATTTGTACTCCCTGAAAATAAAATTACAAACTACTCTGTGTGTTATAAATAATATAATGGATCTGTCCTTAAAATAATTGTGTAAGTAGTAAAACGCAAAAAAAAGCATTTTAAGTTTAGAAACATTTTGAGTCCCCCTCCCTTGCCTCACAGTGGTTTAGTCCACTGCCTGCTTTTCCTTTTATTCTCACCGATATCCAGTGGAGAGAACAAAGCTCTTCAGTAGTTGTGTATAAGTTGCCCGTCTAAGCTATTTTATTCACTTTAAACAGTGCAGTGGGCTTGCTGCGGTTGAATATCTAAAAAAGAGATGTCCTCAGTCCCAGATTGAAGCTTAAATACAATGTGGAGGATAATTTATAAAATAAAAAAAATAATAATTTAATAATTATAATATGGCCGCATGGGGAACCTATAACCCAAACTCAAAACACTGTCTTCATGCTATGTAGACATGCTGTGTACACACATCTATACAAGTACAATTTGGGCTGTATTATTTGTGTCCCCTTTAATTTTGTGTTTAACCCCAACCACACACACACACGCACACTGTTGAAATTAGAAAAATTTAATTAAAATTTATTCCCTTGGTCTTGACAAAAAAAGTTTTTAAAATTTGTTATTTTTAATTCTATAATATTTTTTTTTATTTTAACATAATATGCATCTTATGTATTTGTTAAAGATATTATATTTAAAAATACTTAAAAATTTTTTTTAAATAAAATTCTAATTTTAAAATTTATATAATTTAACATCATTTAGGAATACGAGCTATATTTCTAAATTATATTGCTAAATATTTATATAAATTATATCAATTATCCTCAATTGACAACAAAATGTGGTAAAAATGCATATTTAGAGGGAATATTGTGCTTTAATAATTTTCTCCTGCTGTCACATTTGCTCATCCGTTCTCTCCTTTTCACAGGTAGCTCATCAGGACTGGCTAATGCCAACTTTGCTAACTTCGATAACTTCCCCAAATCGTGCAGTGCTGATTTCGCCTCAATTAGCTCCACCCAGAGTAACTCAGTGGGAGAGGCACATAAAGCGGAAGCAGTCAGCGTCACCGCAGACCGATACGCAGCCCTCGCAGACCTCGACAACATTTTTGGCAAACCTGAGCAAGGTGCGTTTTCTCACACGGTTACAGCTCATCCTGTCGGGGCTTAGAACAACATTTTGACTACTTTTCTGTCCTCAAATTCTGTGTAAAGCTACAAAATGGAAAAAATGTTTTTAATGTTTGTTGTTAATACAATAATAAGTAAAAAAAAGGCTAAAAATCGTTAAAATAACCAAGTAATCTCCCCACAGGTACGAGTTCAGCCCCTCCGTCAGCTGGTGTGGGTCCTCCACCTCCACAGGCGGCTCTGTTGGGCGGGGATCGCTATGCTGCTTTAGCTGCACTAGACAACGTCTTTAGCTCCTCAGCACCAAACGTGAGCGGCTACAACACTGCCACCACCGCACAAGGGTGAGACTATAAAGAGACGTCTCTACCTCTCAATGTCTTTTTCTCTGCCGTGTTAAGCTCTTCTTTAACTCTCGCATTCAGGTCTATGTATGGATCCTCTACGGCTGCTCCTCCAGTTCAAGCACAACAGGGTTTACCCAGCATGCCTCAGGGTTTTGGCGGTAAGCATCTTAAAGATCTATTTAAGATATCCATTCATTGCATATCTTACATCTCTCGTGTTTTTTAACAGGGCCTTCGACGAATCCATTCGTCGCTCCCGGGGCTCCACAGACCGCTCCTACTAACCCATTTCAGGCCAATGGAAGAGCACCAGTACCAGTGGGTGTGGCCTCTGCAGGTATGGGCGGAGCTTAGGTCTACCTGCTAAAATGTAGAGTTTGAGTCATTCGTTCTCATCTTCTCAGAATTCACAGAAGGCTTTGTCCTCGGTTTTAAAAGAGTTTAGGCAGCTCTTGTTTTGTGTCTCATTATTTATTTAACACACCAGAGGGCTTTGTGAAGAGTTTTAAGTGGGTCAGATACCATCCATGCTAGGAGCTAACAGCTTGAGATCGCTTTTACACACGCTAGATACAAAGGCACCACAGAAGAGCTGCAGAGATTTGTGGGTCTCTACATCCCTGCGGCGGATAAATGTTGTGTGTGTTCGTGTTCCAGAGAGAGAAAGAAAAAAGGCAGGAAGGGGAGACATCTGTGGTTAAACGTGAATAAGAAGCAGATTTTTTTTTGTCCCCAGAAATTTATATATAGGCCAAAAGTGAGAGAAAAGCTAAAATGGAGTGAGCTGCGAGACTGATGGTTTTGTCTGGTTGTGTTCTTGACATGCTGATCAGACATGTTAGGACCCCTGCTGGGTCAGGCTTACCCTGCGGCCCACTTCGGTATGTCCATCTCTCTCTTTCTCTCATTTTCTCTCTATTCTCTCTTCCTTTTCTGGGGCTTGGCCTTGGCTGTAAACCCGTTGGTTTTATAAACTACACTGACCACAATTCTGTGGTCATTCTGACCTTTTGACCCCATTAAAGAAAGGTCTGCTTATATTGTCTTTCATCTGAGGTTGATTAACCCCAGATAAAGTATCGACATCACATGTTCACATCAGTGGTCTCCAGCTGTCATTGAAAAGGAAAATTGACCAAATGCATATGTTCAATAGCCACTCGAGACGCAAAATATCAAGCCAAGTGACATCTGCAAATAAATGAAATGCAAGAGCTTTTCTCAGCCACTTGTTTTGATGTTTTGTTATGTAATGCTACCGTTAAAATGTTTTGGGATAAGATTTGTATGTTTTGGAAGAAGTGTATCGTGCTAGTGTTACAAAAGCAGCGCTGTTATAAAATATTACAATTTGAAGTTACAGTTTTTGTTTTACTATATTTTAAAATCTAATTTATTAATGTGATAGCAAAGCTGAATTTTCAGCATTATTACTCCAGTTTTCAGTATCACATGATCCTTCAGAAATGTTTCAGATATGTGATTTGGTTATTATTATTATTATTATTATTATTATTATTATTATTACTGAAAACAGTTCTGCTGCTTAAGTCACATTAGATACATTTTCTTTTTCCAAAACAAATCTGACCCCAAACATTTGAATAGGTATACATGTACAGATGTGTGTGTGTGTGTTTTTTTTATATATATATATATATATATATATATAATATAGTATAGACTTGCTGATGTTGATTGAATAACGTTAGTATTGGTACTGTTGGTTCTTTGTTCTGTATTGTCTTTCCTTCTGTTTTGCTGTGGAGCTTTTGTCATGTTTTGTCATCTGCTTTGCAGACTCATTGCCACAGATTTTTGTACTCAGGTTAAAATTGGCACTTCCTTAAAGTCAACGTGACCCTTTTTCCTAGACTTACTGTGATTAGTTTGTCAGTACGTGTTACTTTAGGTTTGTCTTCCAAATTTAAAATTTTATTTGCTTTGCCTCTTAACTAACTTTTCTCAGTGAAGTGTTGGATTCCTGAAAAAGTTCTATTTCAAATCCACTGATAAACAATACTAATTTAATTAGTCAGGTAGTTCAGCTGTTGTTTAAAGACCGTTTCAAGTGACGTTGAAGTGCAAACATTATGTCAGTGCATCTCACAGACTGGCTAAAAAGGGCATGTGTATGTAAGTCAAACTGAGATATTAACACAGAGCTCTTCGTGGCCCACAGCCTCTTTCGGTCCCCCATCCATGAGCATGCCGACTGGGTTTGGAAACGCTGCTGCATATAACCTTCCCACCAGCTTCAGTGGAAACTTCCAGCAAGCGTTTCCTGGACAGCCTTTTGGACAGCAGCACGCATATCCCCAACAACCCAACGGTAGGAGCTGAGAAAGACATGCTGCAGTGATTTTAATGCCATTATATTAATGCTTTACAATTGATTCCAATTTCATACAACTTTTAGAATGTTTATGCTGTACATCAGCGAAAAAGACTGGGTTTTTTTTGTATTGACATATCTGGCTCTCTTTCAGGAGGTTTTGCTGCATTTGGTCAGGGTAAAGTCACTCCGTTTGGACAGAACATGACAGCGCCTGGAGTAACCAACAATCCCTTCTTGGTGTGTTAAATAACTTTGTTGATTGCAATATACAATATTTAATTTGTTCATTTATGTATTATAATTAAAATATTTTGAAAGTCATTTTATTCCAAATGTTACTTTGAGTCTTGTATTTGTATTTCTTTTTTGTATTTATTATTTACCTTGTATTTAAGTTATATCTGTTATTAATTTACAATTAATAATGAATATTATATTTTATAGCGTACATTTTACTCTAAATGTAAATTTGAGTATCTTATTTTTATTAATTTACTTCACATAAGAATTAAGTTAAATTGCATTAATTTCATAATTAAAATGATTGATGGATTGATGGATGGATAAATAAATTATATTTATAAATTGTAATTAATATGTTCAATTTAATTTAATAAAGTATGTCTTTTAGAAATTCGAATTAATATAATGTATTTTTTTAAAAGCCTACATTATATTCCAAATGTTAATTTGAGTCTATTATTTTTATTTATTTATTTATAAAATAACTTTATTTTGATGCTAAATCTGTGGAGTTTTTTTGTGTTTTCTCTTGCAGGCAGGGGCACCAGCAGCACAGTTTCCTGCAGGAGGTTCCACAAATCCCTTCTTATAGCACGCCTTTGTCCTTTGCTCCTGTGGTGGGTGGCCTGCGACTTGATCGCACCTCTTGCACTGTTTTGTTTCTCAAGTAGCTTTAAAAAAAAAACCCATCAGTTTCTTAAATAATTTTTTAATTGAATTTTAAGAGCAGAAGACTGAAAAGAAAAACAGCAAAGGAATATATACATGATCCTATCCATGGCACATCCATAATGACAGAAAACAAAACATGTTGCAGGGTTGTTTGGAGAAAAGGAGTTTGTTTTTTTTTTGTTTTTTTAACCATGCTCCTTTTTGTAATTCCTGTGAACTGGCCTGACCTGGAAATCATCTGCACGACGTGGTGAATTACTAAGTTATTGCAAACCTCCCGTTCATGTTTATGCTGCAATTCTGTATATAATTCTTTCATAGAAGTTGCTAAATTTTAGGTCTTTGTGCATATCAGTATTTGTATCTTTAACACACATACACACACATGCTGCATATACGGCGCTGACGTCCGCCATGCTGTGAATAACATTAAGCAAGAATGTGGAATCCCTTTTTGACATCAGAGTGTCGCCTTTTTGTGCTTCTGGAGTTTCTGAGAATGAGGCAAAAACATTGTTTGTTTGTTTTCCGTTACGAGGAGTTTAAACTACAAGACTCTTTTTGGATGTCAACTCCTCATTAAACTTATGAGACTCAGACTCAAGACCACTATGTTACAGAGATCTTAAGTTAATGTGTGTATATATATATATATAAATAAATATATACAATATATATTAAAATGAATTTTACCTAAATCAAGTGTAATGGCTTCCTGTTCCTTGTGCTCAGAGCTTTGTTCCAATGATGACTTGTGCATTATCTTGTGTTTCTTCTGGATTCTCTCTCAGTGTTTTCGTCTCAGGTTTTCGGCACATCGTGGTATACAATCCACTCAAGAAGAAAATGAGTGCAATAATAGAAAAATATGCCCCGTAGACTGTAAACTGGAAGAACACAAGAACAATGTATGTACATGTTCTGGATCCAATGCAAAATTAGCATCTGTGTCCTGCTGATCATGACTATAATAATTCTGACCTATATGGAGTGTGTCCGGTAGCCTCACCTGTGTGACAATATCCACCCCAAGCCCGCCACTATCCACCACCACTGAGGTGATGATTGTCTGGAGGACCAGAGCACAGAAGGTGTTGGCTCCAAACACAAGGGCGTAACGCTCCATGTTCAACCCAGCTGCTATCTGGTACCTATAAAGCAACGACATGGATGTGCTCGACCATTCATGGACTAAATGCAGAGTTTAGTCAATGATTTTAGTTTTTTGTTTTTGTTTTTTCAGCAAATGTGACATTTTTATTAATTACCGTAACTTTTCTGGACCTGGAAAAGTTATGGTAATTAATAAAAAATATCCCAAATTTTTCTAGTTGTGCTCAATTTTAAAATATGTAATTAGCTAAAGTCATTTAGTGCAAATCTGTTTAAAATCTGTAATGATGAGCGACTGGAAAAATAATAATTAATAATAATTCATTAGGTCTGGGGACCCTGTGATGAGTAACGCAGTGAATTAAATATTATTAGATATTAGGAAATTTTGTAATTGTAATTTCCAGGCCTTAATATAATATTAATTTATTAATTAGTGCTGTCACACAATTGCATCCAAAATTTCAAAACAAATGTTTACATAATATATGTATATGTTCTGTGTGTATTTATTATGTATATATGAATATGACTACACCCACATGCATGTAGCCTATATATTTAGGAAAAATGTTACATTTATGTATTAAGCATATTTAAATATGACATCATTTATATGAATATGAATAAGTACATGCAAACGTAAATATTTTCAAAATATATGCTGTATGTGTGTGTGCACTAATCAACATTTGAAGTGGACCAAAACCTAAAACCAAAATGTGTTCTTGTCTGAGGACATCTTTGATTAACTTTTTTGATCCACTTCAAATGTTGATTAGTGTGTGTGTGTGTGTGTGTATATATGGTGTAAACAAGCTGGGTTGTTTTGATTAAAAAAAACAAACATCACTAACACATTAAAACATAATAGCACAATTTAAAAAGAAACATGATTTATGAAAATTAATTAAGAGTTACCTTTTTTCAAGTAAACTCTTCATGTGTGTATGTAAATATATATATATATATATATGAAGTTATATATGCATAAAACGGAAACTACAATATATGTGTGTGTAATATATATGTATATACTCTGTGTGTGTGTGTGTATATATATATGGTGTTTTACTTTTAAATTAAAAGTTTTATAATGTAGCTTAAATCATTTTCAGCAGCAAAAACATTTTTCTGCCTTCTTTGCAGTGTGTGCATTATTTATTTATTGCCTCTACTGTATATCAACCTTGACGTGTTTTGCATTATCTTACTTAAATAACTGGACCTGAAATTTGTCTGTCAGCATTACAGGTCCAAAATCTTCACCATTGCACCAATTAAGGCAAGAGGTCAGATAAGATAATGTACACATTTCTGAAAGTTTATCATGCATTCAGCAAAATTCCATCCATGATGACATTTAATTTAATTATTAATAAACATAATCTGAGCAGGGGTTTATAATAAGTCAACTATTTTGAACAGAACTTACATGGCAATGGTGATGAGCAGCATGTATAGGCTCTTAAAGATGATGTAGCCACAGTAGCAGACCCAGATGTTGGCGCTGAAGACCATTGCGAAGAGAGCGCCACCCTCCAGAGCCGAGAGCGCGCTCAGAGCCACCTCTCCCCAGCTAGACCAGTCTACAGAAGAAAAACCGATACCGTATGCCGCCGCCGCCCCTGTGGTGCAGTAGTGTGCGGTAAGAAACCAGTCTGAAGGCCCATTTACATTTTTATTTATCTTTATACTGTTCTATCAGTTTGAACCTGTTAAAGGTACTGTGTGTAAGTTTTTCACTCTACTAAAGCATAAAAATACCACAACATGTTTGCAAATATTTAAGAAACATGCTAAGTTAACAAATTTGTTTATCTGAAAACAATGCTACAGTTATTCTCTGTTAAAACGCATGTTCTGGGATGGAACGTCTGTCTTTGTTTTGGTCTGTGTTAACCGCCCACTGCCAATTTGTCCAATTGTATTTTGGCACATGCCAGTTGGGGGAAAATATAGCATATTTTATTTGTGAAAAACATCCCGCGTAAAGAGCGTTAAAGTAGCCCAGTTCCGCAGGAAAACCGTGGACTTGGCAACACTGAAGTAGTAAGTAAATCGGTGTTTTAAACCTACTTTTGAAATACTGTGCATTCACACATACTCTTTTGCCATAGGGATAGTTGAAAAGGGTTTGATTTATGAAGCAACAATGGAGTTTATAGTGAGATTGGATGCAATACTGAATTTAACATAGATGAAAACAAAGCAGTGATGGATAGACTTAATGACTTAATTAGTCTTACATTGGTAAACACTGTAAATGTCATAGATAAAATAGTTTTCACAACTCAAGTTTTGTCTACTGAAAGCTCTTTGTTCCTGGAAAGTATCAGCTGAACAATCAGTGGGCTAGACTATATTGCTAAACAAAAGTACAATTCATAGAACGCACTGTACCTCTATTCCTCAAAGCCTCATTTGCATTCCTGTCTAAAATACAATATGGTGCTACCCTGACTAAAGTTCATATCAGACATATTTTCTAGACTTAACTGAGCTCACAATAAGTCCCGTCTACTCACCAAACAGGTTTGAGAGGGCCTCCACTCCTCCATTGTAGACAGTGAAGTTATTTGACGGCTCCACATGCTCCCACAGCGACTGGACGTAGTTCACAGTCTGGTTGTAGCCGCAGGTAGCCAGTGCCCACCATGCTGACCAGATAAGCAGCGGACGTGAGGAGAAACACTGCAGGAAATCCCTCCACAACCGGAGCAGAACGTCACAGCAGCCACCTGGGATATCATGAGGCCAAATCCATTTAGATTTTCTGGATTCAGCTGGTTAATATTTTATTTAATTTAAGATTATATCTGTTATTTATGATGCTCGTGGAATCAGCTTCCTATTAGAGAGTTTAATTATTTATTTATTTATTTAAACGGTTTGCAGCCAGAGGTTCATGCCATTTCTTGCCCTCTTATTGTGTCAAATGAGGCTGATTACTGAGACTTTTGCTTTGTCACCTTTTATTTGTAACAGCTCTTGGTTGTCTTTTGCGCCAGTAATTGATTGGCTGTGCTGATTGGATCAGGACTGGTGTAATGGGGGAAGTTTGCTATACCTGAATACTTCATTTGCATTCTTTGTTTCAATTGTCTCCACCTCTATGTACTCCTCCCCCTTGACACCTATGTGAACTACAATGTAACCCTGCCATAGTCAGACGATTTAGATGTTTGAGATGAGTCAGACGACTTTGACGACTACAGCGTTACGAAGAGAGTTTTCGGAATAAAGAGAAAATCCTGCTTCAAAAATATCCAAACACCTCCTGGTCTCTTGGAAAAAGTTCACAACAAAACCAACTTGTTAGAAACTACTGCATAGCTTATTTCTTTTATGGCTTAAATAAAACCTAAAAATATCTTGTGTTAACCGCAGACCGTATTTCAGGCATGTAACCAAAAACCATTGACTTTGGGACTTTGGAGCCAAAAGTGCAAAAATGCCAATCATTTTAGTGGGCTTAGGACTCATTCCTGCAGCACTCATGTGATTTTACTAATATGACAGATTCGACTCATTAGTCCTACCTGTCTTGAGACTGTTTGCACTTGTGTTATCACTTTCTGTAGAAACTTCTGGCATTTGCTGCTGCTGTTTGGCTCCAACCAACTCTATTCCATCTTTTTGGCCTTTGCTCTGAAGATCCTCCTCAGTCCCAACATGCTCTTCACCATCAGTCTCTCCTCTAGCACTCCTCATTTGGTGGAAGAACATACTTGTCTTGGGCATTGGGAGGAGAATGGAGCCGATCAAAGCAACACCGGTGAGAACCAGTGTAAACACTAGAATGTTGTTATAGGACATCAGATCAAAAGAGACTAGGATTTGGCCCAACACTGAACCAACGGTGTAGCCCAGCAGCTGGGCAGTCCGGCAGTAAGAGGTGGCTTTCAGGTAATGCTTCAGCTCCACCACGCTGTAGAGGTACGTGAAGTAAGCAACATCACACGACGTCACCACTCCGTATGTAAACTGCATGGCCTGCATTTCTGGGACACCATTACACCACAGCAACATCGCCGTGGTGGAGAACAGGACTAAACACTGGAAGATCACCACAGGTTTGTAACGTAGCCAATCAGTGAGGAGGAAGACAGGAACCAGCACTGAAAGGTACGAGTACGTCCACACCGGGAATATCTGATTGGTTACCTTGGAGGAAAAACATCAGCAACAACAAGAAAGATTTATTGCACCAATCTAAAGCGGTCACTACATAACAATAGATGAATGTAAAAACTGCATTTAACCCAACCATAGACTGTAAAAAACATGGACGTAGTGTCCATGACGTCACCTGTAGGTTTCTGAAGAGCTGCATATTTCACTACAGTATAGATGCTTTTTAATTGCACAAATCTTAATCAGTAATAACTATACCAAAATCAGATTAACTAATTTACATTGTTAAAAAAATCCATGTAGACTATAATTAATAAGTTCAATTACTAAAGAACAAGAGAATATATACATATTGTATAAACAATAATATTACGAAAAAAATAATAATACAATATATTAAATTAATTGTAATAATTTTAAATTGATTATAGCATATGGTGCCGTTTTTACTATTTAAAATGTCAACATGTCAATTATAGATGTTTAAATATTTTCTAACCACTGCATATTTTATAACAGTATCATATTTTTATTGCACAAATCAAACTTACAATATCACAATAACTGACAGTCATAAAAGGTTATGCTTTCTCTGTAATAAATGTGCAGAGGATTAAAGGGATAGACAATTCTGTCAACATTTACACTTATTCTGAATTTGTTTGACTTTCTTCTGTGCAACATTTTTAACTGGTTTTGTCCATACAAGTCACTAATGGACCCCCATCTTCTTTTTTTATTATTATTGTAATTTTTGGGTGCACTTTCCCCTTAATATCTGCTCAGATTATATGACATTGATTTTTTTGAATCACGCTGAAATAAGATTTTGAAAACTTCTTGAAAGGTCACTATACCTGCTCAATAGTTAGGTTCTTGTCTGGTCCAGTTAGGAACGGGATGAGAAATGGTTCTAAAGGCTTTACTGTGCTGAAGAACCCATAGATGCATAACAGAGAAGTGGGATACTTCCAGTCCCTCATCCAGCGCTTCAGTTTCTCCATCTTTTTAATTTCAGTGTCCTAAAATTGCCTGATAGAGTAAATTTATCGGACTGAACACTATAATAATATAATATTTATGTTATTGTCAAATAGCACTATTTTAAAATGCACTGTTTCCCTTTTCAGGTGTCTGAGATCTGTTTTCATGGAAGAACTGCTCCTGTCTTAATCACCACCCACTCTGAGGGTAAGATTCTCTCTGTGTGCTGTTAATAAGCAACCAGTGAGCAAAGTTCTGCTTAGATTGTTCTGATCAGGGCCGTCGTAGTTGGGTGAAAAGTGGGACTAAATTACCATGAATGAAAGCATTTATTTTTGAAAAACTTACCAGTGACCATTTCTTGTAATTTTTATTTTATTACCAAAAACTTAATGTAGACTATAATTAATTAGTTCAGTTACTTAAGAACAAGAAAATGTACACATAATGTATAAAAAATAATATTAACATAATAATAGAAAATAACTAGTTATACTATATATTAAATTAAATTAATTATAATTTTAGATTATTAATAGTGTCACTTACTATGTGTCAACTTGTTGTAAAATAAACAACTGTAAGTAAATAATGTATAAAGGAAAGCTTTTTTGTCAACCAAATAGTCACCATTTCTTGTCACATTAATTCAATTCAATTTTTTACATTTTATTTGATTTCTCCCCATGTTCGAACTTTTATTTTGAATTCACACAGGCTTCTTCGGGCGGCCTTTTATTTTGAATTCCAACGTATTTTCTGATGCTTCCTGTTTCAAACAGTTTTCTCGTGACAAATCTTATGACACTTTGATTGTGGATTAAAACACCAGCAGGTTAGAAAAATACACACATATGACGTTTAATGCTTTATTAATGCAGCTCCTGTGCAAAATTATTACCAAAATAGACGCGTCAAACAATATCATCGTAATTTAGTGTCAAAATAAAATATTACAGCAAAACGTAAATACGTCGTGACCGAACTGTTAATTAGCTTTAATGGATATAAACCAAGCTGCTGCTATGATAATCCTGGAAGTTCCTTAGATACTTGTGTAAATTTGATGAAAATAGTATACTTTATTGTAACGGCATCCATTAAAATACGATTGTGTTACCACTTGACATCATCACTATATTAGATTAGATTCAACTTTATTGTCATTGTGCAAGTACATAACCAATGAAATGCAGTTAGCATCTAACCAGAAAGTGCAAATACAGAATATATAAATAAATATATCTATTAGTTATAAA
>JAUCMR010000032.1:14649892-14664444 GCA_032357425.1 Enteromius argenteus | reverse complement strand
CTGCCTGCATTCGAGCCTCCATTAGAAGCAAATTCACATGGACCTGGATAAAGGAAAGAAAGAGAAAAATAATATCAGTATATTTAGAGGAAAATCAATGTTGCATTTTTCTGACTAGTTGTTTGAGGTTTCAGTGGCTCTGAAAATACTATTAATTGTAAATCATAAATGAATAATAAATAAATTGTAAAAACATTGATTTATGTATAAATTAGTGCTGTCAAACAATCACGATTAATCACATCCAAAATTTTTCTTTACATATGAGTTTATATTATGTTTATATTATGTATATATAAATACACATGAATGTATACATTTTTTAAAAAATATATAAATTTATATACATGTAGATATTTTCAAAATATGTACCGTATGTGTGTTTAGTTATATATAAATATACACAGTACACATACATATATTATGTGAACAAATACTCTTATTTTGGAAGCGATTAATCACTATTATTTGTTTGATAGCACTAATAAAAATATATATTTTTAAATGATAAAATGCCTCACCTTCTCGGAGTTTCTGAACTGGTGCCAGTAGCTCTCATACATGCGGCGCGTGGTTCTCTCTGGATAACACGTCACTGTTTTAATGTAAACCTTCAGACTGCGCTCCAACAACTGATTCACCTCGCCGTAGTCATAATCGTCGTATCTGCAGACGCAGTGTGAATGTTCATATTTCAATATTAGGCAGGAAAGACTGGATTTGAGTACTTCTGGTTGTCCTATGCAAGTACACAAGGGGGCGCTCTGGGTATACACACTGTGTGCTACAGTCACATGTTATTATTTCAGCAGTGTACAGTAATCATGTGCATGGAAGACCCAGATGAAGTTTTTATGTATGCAAAAGAGCAAGCCATTGATGTTATTGTTATCGTTTATTGAAATATAGAAAATAAAATTCTAAAACATAAAGAGATTATAATATTTAAATAACTGTCTAAAGGCCCATTCACACCAAGGACAGTAACTATAGATATAACGATAAAGATATAGTTCTAAAACTCATTCTAAATATCAAAGAATAGCAGAGACCACATCATAACTATAATGATAACGACACATAGAAGCGATATCGTTGGAATCAATTCAGAAAAATTTTAATTAAAAAATGTACAATTTAAATAAAAGAAACACAATCTAAATAAAAATTAAAACCCAGAAAGCTAATAAAAATGACAAAATTAGTTTAAATAAAATTACTAAAATTTTATCTAAAATTAAAATTATGAGAAAACTGACGTATGTAAATTATAGTATATAAAAATTGTAGAAACAATAGTGAAATAACACATGTAATACTGTATCCCAGAATGCAATGTGCTTGAGTTGACCTTTCATTTGCTGTGTGACAAAGAATTGTCCACCATGATACCATAACTTTTTGTTTTTATTTGACTCATGTTGACTGCTCATTATTATTTATCATTAGCAGAGTTCGATGAGTGTCGTCTGTGCTCATAGACATACCTTATTCCATACATACAGTGGACGTAGTTGAAGAGAGCCCTGCGCAGCATACTTGTGTCCACCCCCTCGTGACTGGCCATGTTGTAATAGGTAAGATCACATGCTGTTCTGAACTTATCATCCAACAGGTGACCGATGTCAGAGTACAATCTGTTCACCAGAGAGAAACCATGATCCTCCCATGTGTAGTCCTACAGATTTAACAAGACAGAATAATCAATCATTCATCATTAACCAAGTGTAAAAAAAGAATAACAATGCTATATATGTGTATATTTGAAGGGTGTCTCTCGTACTTGTGCTTTAAAAGTGGGTGGGTTGTCTTCTCCGTGTCGCGCAAAGTCTTGGTATCCAAATGACGGGTCGTCTACAAACCGAGCCACAGGAGAAGGAGGCACTACTTCCTCATCAAACCCTGCATATGAAAATCATAACATTTTAATGAATGCACTGCAAACTAAAGACTGCTGGATCCTTTCTCGTTTTCAAGGATTGGTTCAAATATAGCACGTCGACAGGTCATGCTTAGTTTGATATGATGTGAAAGTAATACAGGTTTAGGACAAAAAGTGGCAGAATTTTTATTTTGGCCATTTAACCCATCAATTCACGATTTACCACAAATCCACAACCAAAAATGACGGAAAATAGGAAAAACTGGAAAATATGTACTTTAAAAAAATGCAGTCGGGTTGGAAGAATCTGTGTTGTAATACCTGCAGACACCACTAGAAGACTCTCTTTCTTTTCTTTCTCAAAGCGAGTGAACATCTCCTCCTCTGAGGCATCATCATCTTCTCTCTCCTCCAACAATCGCTTCATTCTCTCCATCAGAGCTTCCAGCTCACTCTAAAATGCAAAAAAAAAAAAGTTGAAAATTATATACTGCTCTCTCTCTCTCTCTCTCTCTCTCTCTCTATATATATATATATATATATATATATGTGTGTGTGTGTATGGGTCAAAGACATTAAGATGACCGCATCAAAAGAAATTCACAAAAGTGATTTTATGTCCTTAGAAAGCATATTAAAATGCAATTAAAGTGTCTACTTTTAAGGTTTCAAATAAGGTTTTGGAGAATGTCAAAAAAAAATTTGTATGCCGATTTTGATTAAATTTTTTTTACTTTTTACTGAAAAACAGGAACATGTTTTCCTGATATAAAAATACAAAAACAACACATGGACACATTGTAATGTTTTCCTACCCCAGTGTCAGGGTTACGCAGGGGGTTCCCGTTGGCTTGGTTGCTGTTTGTTAGGTGGCATGTGCATAAACCTGCCATGGCTGGAGGGCAAAGGTCATCCGTGACCCCGTTAACCTCTGTGACCTCAGGGTCAGGGTTGACACCGCTACCAAACACAAAGCTAGCCAAAGCATGGAAATGTGCCAACAGTACGACCGCATGAACCAGCTCTGCTAGAGACCAGCTGTGTTCTCCTGTCTTCACCAGAGCCTGAGAAACAGAGAGTGTAA
Source organism: Enteromius argenteus (assembly GCA_032357425.1). Lineage (NCBI taxonomy): Eukaryota > Metazoa > Chordata > Actinopteri > Cypriniformes > Cyprinidae > Enteromius > Enteromius argenteus. The sequence goes on along the minus strand of JAUCMR010000032.1, from coordinate 14,661,478 downwards.
GATGATTGATAGCTGATGTAGAAAGGATTTAAAAACAATTCAAATGAACAATTGAGACACTGTGTATGTGTTCACCTACATAGGCGTATAAAACACTAGATGGCTAGCATAGCAAACTACTATTTCTACAGTAATTTTGCAATATGCCTTCTTTCTGCATGTATTTCCCCAAACATAGTGCGTGCAGTGTATAAAACATAGTTTGCTACATGGAATGTATCCCACAATGCAAGTGCATTCACTTGATTTTCAAGGTTAGTGTGGAATGCACAGGAAGTAACATCTTGTTTGACTTAGTGTTTGATTTGACTAAGAATTAAAATGTTTTTTTTAAACACAAAACTGGACTGAAAATGCACAAGAACGATCTAAAATGTAAAAAATATATTTTTAAAATATATATTTTTAAAAATCTCTACACTGAGTTTTCATAGGGCGCATTCCTGCTTTTTTTGACCATTTATATAAAATAATATTACTACAAAATAATAATTTGTAAGCAGTGCCATTAAGTTAACGCACATATTATAATTAAATCACAGTCTGCATGATTTGACAATCACACTAAGCCCTATCATGATTTAATTCTGATATACCATGCGGTCCTAGTGTATATTGAACAATAAACAAGAAATCTAGTGTGTTACCTGTATGTGTTGCTTGGTAATAAGCCAAGGTCTGTGCGCCAGGATCTTGTTAATCTCGTTGAGGTTGCGAAGTCGTTGTGGGCAGAACTCCAGACCTCTCAACCAATCAGAACACACACCAATCTGCTCAAACTCTTGCACATGCTGACAGACCAGCGTGGAACATTGATGCCGCGCTGCAGCCTGGAAGAAACAAAGAAATCACTCCTAAAACTATTCAAGCTGAATCAAATCTCCCTTAAAAAGTGTTTCTGTGTGTATTTGTACCATTATAGCGATATAATGCCTGTAGTGGAGTGGTAGGGGGCCGTCCATCCTCAAGAGATAATAGTGACAACGCAGGAAGGCTTGCAGATAATGTGGATGGAGCCCCATCACCTGCGTCAGGTTGTCCATACGACCGCTGAACTCTTCCTCTAAGAACATCACTGCGGAGTCATTCAGAGGCATGCCTCCTATGATCTGAGGTCGAGAATCAGATATGAACAGATGGCGTTGTTCACACACAAAAGTACTGTGGTCAAATGGTAATATAAATTAAACGTGGTCTGTCAGATTTGTAACATGAGAAGGCACTAACATGCAACGCTATGAATTAGAGCCAAGAAAGATTTGAACTTCAGTTCAGGTTCGTCTTAATTCAGCAAAGTCAGCACAGATGCTATAATTCAATTTACAAGCTAAACACACTTTCTTAGATCTCCCGGCATGCTTAACTCGGATTCAATATAAATCATCTCCTGAACCAGATGAACTCAAAACAAAAATGAAATGAACACCAACTGACCCAAGAAAGAATGATAACAGTATCTGAGTTGGGTTAGCTCACATTTTGCTCGTCAAAGAATCCTGATGGATTAAAAATACTGTTTTATATAGCACTGTTTTCAACACTGATAAGAATATTTTTTCTTGAGCAGCAGCTCAGCATATTTTTATGGCTTCTGAAGGATCATGTGACACTGAAGACTGGAGTAATAATGCCTAAAATAGCTTTGCAATCACAGGAATAAATTACTTTTTAAAATATATTCACATATACAACAAACAAATTTCCAAGAATGTAATTATAATACCATGGTAAATGTACAAAATAATTATGGTGTAACAACTATTACAATCTCTGGGGGGAAAAAATTAAATAAAAATAAATATTACCTCATTTTCTGGAATAAATGAACTTGGTCCTGTTGATATACGTCTTGACATCTTCATTCCTTTTTCCTGAGGAACAAGAACATTTCGGATGAATATGAAGAAAATATCCTGACAATACATTCAAATAAAACGTTCATTTACTGATGTGTGTGTGTGTGTGTGTTTTATATAATACTTTCTCTATTTTCAGGTTAATATGCAGGTAATATACAATTAAGGCATCTGTAGCTTGATTCCGCCCAGCAACAGTGGCTCAACCAATGGTGTGTGTTTGGGGGCGGGGTTTATTCAACTAAAGGAGGCTTGTTTATTCAATAAAGGCAGGTAGGAGAAACCTGTTTGAAAGCAGTCACTATCTTAAAGACACTAAAAACTTTAAAAATCAAAGTGAAGGAAATTCAGAATGTATTTTAATAATAGTATCATATTGTGTTTAACATATATATTTTAAAGTACACAACGTTGATTTTCAGGTCGATTTGGTGTCTACCTGCTGAGGTTGTGTTAAAAAGTCCTTCCCAGTCTCTGTTGTTCCTGTTACAGCAACAGGTAAGAAATTCCACGAAAGCTATGTTTGTGTTTTATCTATGTATGTGTGTGTGTGTGTGTGTGTGTGTGTGTTTAATGGCAAGGGTGTAAGGGTCACTTCAGATCATTGATCCGAGGCCTGAACACACCAAACCCTCCCTTTCACTTTATCTATCCTTACTTCCTTCTCTTCAGGATTTGGGTTTGTTCAGGATATCCCACCTCCCACCACCAACCACCACAAATACACAGGCGGTGTTGTGTTTGCGGTCAGAGATGTTTTGCCTTCACTCTGTAGCCTCATTGGAAACCTGTGCTGTTTATAAAACACTAACCTAGAACTAATAAGGGTCTGCACAACCAGACACACATTTTAGCATTAAATCTGGTGCACAAGTTCCCAAACATGTGATTTTTATTTATTTTATTTTATTTTTTTCACACAGTCAAGCTGTTTTTCCACGTGGAAGGAAAGATTGAGCAACACAGATACAAGGAGAGTTTTGTTTCGGGCTTGTTGGTTTCTTAAATCCACTGCTCTATAGAAAGAGAGCGCGACTTTACCTATAAAATATAGAGAGCAGATAGACTGCACAAATAAAGACAAACAGCAAACAGAGGGAGATTAGAGAAGAAAAACTAAAGAAGGAGAGGCCTCCAGCATTAACTAATAAAATATAAACAATTAATATTAAATAAATTTCTCAAAAATCCAATTTGTGAATGGTACTTGGTGTTTTTTTGTGCTGTCAATCACGTTTTAATCACATTTATGTGTGTGTGTTGTGTATATTTATTATGTTTATATAAATACAAACACATGCATGTATATATTTAACAATAATATGTTTATATATTAAATATATTTGTATATAACATAGAATACAAGAATATAAATGTATATGCATGTAAATATTTTCTAAATATATGCTGTATGTGAGTCTATGTATATATACATAATAAATATACACAGTACACATATATTATGAAAAAAAACTTACTTTGGATGCAATTAACCGCGATTAATGATTTGACAGCGTATATCTGTTATAAGAGTCTTCTTGTGTGACTGTATTTTTCTAAAGTACTATTCATCACAAGATGACTTGTTACATAATCAAGCCAAACAAAAGGCAAGAGAGAAGAGATATGGATAATACAGAGGGAGAACCACAGGATATGTGAGACTAATTGAATCGGTTTAGTTTGTTCTCTATGTTTAACGTGTGTAAAGTCTGTGTGTATTTGCAATGAGGCTGCAATGATTTGCCGTCCAGACTTGTTTGACACACACGGAAACATTGACATGGCGCTGTGACCACTGTGACCCGCACCTTGAAAACGCATCACTGCTCCCGGCCAATCAAAGCGCGGCATACTATCAGCACTGATAATGCTTGAGACTGTCATTCTGTGGAACCATGGTAACGATTCTGTTGTCATGACAGCAGCATGAGTGTCCATGGATAGAAGCAGCGTCTTCCTCAAATAGTCTGGGACAGTGTCCAGATATAAAGATGCTCGTTTCAATAACAATGAATAAAAAGAAAAGAAATAAATAAGAAATAAAAGAAACTTGTAAAAAATGTAATCCATAATCCATAAATATGAATAAATGTTAATCTATGCAAATAAATAAACATAACAAAACTGAATAATATGACAAAAAAAAAATCTAATGCCGTTTCTTGTAACTGTGTGTGTGTACATTTATTTGAGCTCTGTATGGAATCTATACACTTTCGCAATATTGACTTTAGTTTTCAAATGTGTCTTTTTTTCTCACAATTTTGAAGTTTTTCCACCAAAAGTTTGAAATATTTTTTTCCCACTAAACTGAACTTAATTTGTAATTCAGCCTTTTTTCCTGCAATTCTGACTTTTTTTCTCATAAATTCTGAGTTTATATTTCACACTTCTGACTTACTTTCTAAGAACTGTAAAATGAAAAACAATTGTGAGGAAAAAAATATATTTTCTGCAGAATTTAACTTTATTCAATTGTGAGTTTATATCTCTCAACTCATTATGCCCATTAAGTTTATGCTCATTAAAGTTTATAAAGTAAAAGCCTTACAACGGCTTTTTATACTATATATCTTTTGGGGAGAAACTGATTTTTTTAACTGTAGTATTTTGTGAAAGAAGCACCATTTCTAATATTGTATTTCCATTTCCACCATTGGAGTATTACAACTTTTGCCGTGCAAATACTGCAGTAAGCATAGTACTATAACTATGACTTCATGGTTTTAACCACTTGTTTCAATTTTACAGAAAAGTTACTACCCCAAAAAATTGTTCATTTGTTTATCACTGTTAATTTTTATATGGGTGGTTTTTATGCTTGTACTGTATGTACAGGTAATTTCATAAAAGTCAAGGTTGTGGTTTTAATCCTTGAACAGCCACTCCTTGATCTTCTAAAGTCTGTCCTTAATGCTCAAATGGACTCTGGATTACAGTGGAGGTGTCTGAACAGTACTCTCGCCTTTAGACACGTCTGGTTTTATGTATTAAAGGATGCTATTGTTCCAGCACTTTTGATTCGAAATGTCTGTCCAGGAATCCTATATGCTTCCTTCCCTTCCAGGACCTGGCGCTCTGCCTCCAGCCAAAGAGCCGAGAAGTATAAGTGCGTTTTAAAGAAACAAAGAGGGTGAAAAAGTGGATCTGTCGGGGACTGATCGTGTCTTACATTCTGGGGGAAAGTGCAGAAATATTTGTCTCCATGACAGCAAAGGTAGGAGTTGAACAAAAGCACACACGTACACTTATACAGTTCTTACATAAGTCCACTTTGTGCTCAGATTAAACAAATGAGTCTGTTTAGTCAGGCCTACTCGTACTGAGTTTGAAGAAAGAGAGATAGAAAGAGACTGAAAATGACTAAATGGATAAAATACAAAAGAGGAAGGGTCGGACAGAGAGCGAGAGAGAGTTGTGTGATATAACATTCTGGTACACCGGGCCACTAATTAGTCTCTATCCAGATATGTTAACAGACATCTCAGAAAGGATTAGGATTAGGTTTGATCTCCAGTGAAGATTTTTAATGGAATGTAATGAGAGCAAAGGGTTATTATGAAACATTTTACTGGGAATTACTCTTTTGAGTTTTTCACGGATAAGGATAAATTCAATTTAGGTTGTGATTTATAGTGAAAGATAAGTCTTTAAGTTCAGATTTTCACAGCAAGGCATTTAAAATGTGTTGTACAATAAACCAATTAAGCAATTTAAAAAGCGTAAATTAATCTAAAATAAAATATAAATTGCACATGAAAAATTTTAAGTAAAATTTTAATTTAATTAATTTTAAGCCTTGGCAACAGACTGAAATAAAATAAGTTTAAGTGCTAAAATTACTACAACATAAACTGAAATAAATACTGTATAAATAGTATTAATTAGAAACAAAACTTAAAAAAATGTAGTTTAAAAAATGTCTAAAGTGTAATTCAAACTCAAATGAAAACTGAAATGATAAAAATAGGCCAATACAAAATATAAGTACTAGAATAATTCATAAATAATACTAAAATAACACCATCCTTAATACACTGCGTAATTTAGTGTCAGTCATGACAGATGGAACAGATGGTGTGAGATTGCCAAAGATTTCAAAACAGCATTTAAATTCAACTTCAATTTCAGACAAAATAAATTCCATTATTGGGAAATTATTTTGCACAGATTGTGCACGAAATCAACAAAAAAAAATATTGTAAATAAAAACAAACATGCATTTTAAAAAGTCCTTTTTTTTTCTTTTTTTTTTACATTTTCTTACACAACAGCATTACTGTTTCTCTCATGAGGATCCTCCCCCTGATGATCACTTGATTACGTCAAAGTCTGTAGCCCTTGAATGATGCCATTAAACTCATAAAAGATTATGCAACACTGGCAGAATGCATAGGTTTTAGTTTTGCTTGATCAAGTGCCTGGTGGCACCGTGGCAAATGTGCGTCCTCCTGCATCCTCACTCAATTAGTGGTTTGGAGTATTTGTAGTTCTCATGGCAAAGCCTACCCACAGATCTCTGCTCAAACAAGACTACACAGTGTACAGGCACTGAAGCTGTTCCTGACGGGTCACTATGTGGTAATGGGGCAGTCCGATTCACTGGTCAATTATGTCACGCCAGTGCACACGGCAGCTGGAGGAACAGGAAGTGTGTCAGCTGCTGAATCAGCAAAACTCAGCAGCACAATTTACATGGGGCTTCTATCAGTCTCTCTTTAAGGCAAGAAAACGCTGAAATACAAAACCGGTTGCGTTAAAGCAAGTCACAGTTTTGTTGCTGTTCAAATTCCACAGTAGAGCCATTGTTGCTTTTTCACTGAAGCGTGTGACGGCAAACAGGAATAAAAAATTTTACCAACACAGGTGGTATGGGAGCGGGTTACAAGAGAGAACATTTGTCCTCTATGTGAATATTGAGTCACTTATAAGGTTAAAGGTGAAGATTTTAAGATTGTACGTCAAAATACATTCTTTTACCTTAGTTCATTGTTCATTGATAAATTTGCCATTCGTGGTTTTTAATCCCAGAAAAGTGTAAATGCCAAGTTCTGTCATGAAACTCTAGATGGCGCAGACTGATGTCTGAGCCGTCATGATAGAAATATTGAGCCTCCAAGGCACCATTAATTCATTTAAATGCGGTCCACTCAGTCTCTTTCCAACTCAACCAATAGCAAGAGTTTGGGGTCATGGCTAATTTAGCAGACTAAGCCAGACGGTGTTTAGCATGGTGTTACATGGAAAATTGAAATCAAATGTGGTTACAAAAGTGCAAACCAAAGTTCAAAAACTTGCCAAAACACACAGTGGTGGTGCTTTTATATAGTAATGGAGGAATTTAATGAAATGTTTGGGGATGTATCCTACACGACGCACTATGCCATTGATACTTACGTGCTCAGTTGTGTTTTGTATGAATTATGTAAGGTTATTTTGTCATTCATAATCAGAGTTTGATAGCCCCTCCCCCCTTTAGAGAGTATCGCAATACATGCATACGCTTCCCTCTAGGCGTAAACAGCCACAGATTACATAAATGCCCGTGCTTTCCCTCAGATGTAAACAAGGCTGATTACATCAAATACGTTAAAGCTTGGATATGCGTTGCGTTGTGATATTCTCTAAAATGGCGGAAGACGCAAGTCACAGGAGAAGAATGGTAGAGTGAATGATGTTATTTTTATTTTCCTCGCGCAAAAAAAATATTCTCTTAGCGTCGCAAAACTGTTGAGCTACTGATGTCACATGGACTGTTTTACTAATGTTTTTACTACGTTTCTGGATCTGGGATTGTTTCAGTTGTATTGCTGTCTATGGAGGGTCAGATAGCTCTCTGATTTCATCAAAAATATCTTAATTTGTGTTCAGAAGATGAAAGAAGGTCTTACAAGTTTGGAACGACATGAAGGTAAATAATTAATGACAGAATTTTCATTTTTAGGTGAAATATTTCTTTAATGCACCAATGCATGAGTGGTATAAAAACTAGAGAATAAAATGTTCTTTGTGTTCTAATTGGAAATAATTTGACTCTAGCATAATTATAGCATATTTTTTCTGCAGGTCAAGGCAGAACAGAGAAGAGTTGATCCCAACTAGGGAGAGGAACAGGTGAGAAAGGACTAGCTACATGCTGATGAGAGTTATCACAACCAGTGAAATGAGTAATAAAGAACCCTGTGGACATGACAAACTGACCACAAATCCCCCAAATCATTCTCATATAACAGGCTTTATCCAACACACACACACACACATATATTGGGTCAGGCACTCAAAATGCAGGTTTGCACACAGCCACAGGATAACTCACAGTATTTGCTCCTGGCTGCTGTTGCAGACAGGCTTGCAAGCCTTCAGCCAACAGTTCGATCTGATAAATGCCAGCTCGTGTTTCAGCATTAAAGTCCAGTTTGATTTACAGCAACTTTTGGCAGGGTGTATGTGAAAGGAAGATGTGCAGAGCAGAAGTAGGTCACATGTGTTCAACATGATTAATGACAGCTAAAAATAACATCTTCCAGCCAAAGAAAAGAGAGAAAAGAGAGAGGGATGATAGCAGGATTTTCTGATGACATGTGTAGGTCTAAGTTAGTCGACCTCTGATACAATCAAAGTGTGATGAAATGTTTGCCGTTAAACTATTTAAACCTGTCATTTTGTCACAAAAACCAACTGATAGATAGATAGATAGATAGATAGATAGATAGATAGATAGATAGATAGACAGACAGATAGAAAGATAGACAGACAGATAGAAAGATAGACAGATAGAAAGATAGAAAGATAGACAGACATAACTTTCAATTAGTCATCACAAAAGAGGTTATCAAATATTGTGTGTGTGTGTGTGTGTGTATACATGTGTATATATATATATATATATATATATACACACACACATATATAGGCTCTACATAACCTACATAAGCTTTTTTGCAAATATGTGCAAATAATATTTTGCAAATATGTGTGTTTATTTATATATTTTTTAACTATATATAGCCTACACTTGCTGGAAAATATATATGTATGATATAACCTATATAGAAGCATGCATATATCTAGTAGTCACGGTAAAAATAAGCAGACCTATTAATCTAAATAATATACCATTTTTTTTAAACATAACATAGTTTGAAAAAAATAAAGTAATATAGGTGACTAAATACATTTCTTTGGGTCGCTTGAGATATATAAATGTTTCATAGCCTGGGCTACTTATGCACAGCTTATACAAAACGTACAAATATCAGCATAAGGATAAAATGCATATTTAAGAAACGCGTGACTGAAATAAGCCCAAACTGATGCAGAATAATAGTTCTGATGCATAAACACACGTTACCTTTTCTCTGATCATGTTCCGACAGTGGTTGCAGATGTCTGCGGTTCCGTTCATTCTGGCAAGCCTTAACCAGGCGAAGAGCTGAATCCCGGTCTCAGTGGCGGTGTACTGGTCTGGGCATGTCCGCTGCCAGCTCCTTTAAGGACGATCAAGACCTGAAGGAGGACTGGAGACTCCTCCGTATCCTTTCGTGTCTCCCTTCGCAGTGCGCAAACCTCTCCAAGTGTCCAACTTCAGCATGAGCGTGCGCTACACGCCCCCTCAGCTGGCCTCTTTCTATCCGACTCCCGAGTGAATCGCTCTTGTGAACCGATTCGTGAATCACTCAACTGATGACTTCGTTTAGGGGGAAGCTTGTAAGATGAAAATATATTGTTAAAAATATCGAGAATCATTAATATTAACATTACCAATAGCTAATTAATCATATTACTATTTTCTGTTTTAATGCAAAAAAACCCCCATTATTTTTTATATAAAATATTTCACAGTTCGAAGTACAAACCTCCCTTAGATGGTTTTATTGTAGTAAAATGATTAATTTAATTCATTATTGTTTTGTTTAAATGGCGCAATATATGCTAACTAGACAATTTTACATGAAAAACCAAATCGTACGGAAACACTGTTTGAGAGGCGACTCAAAAGAATCGGTTCATTGAAGAGTCCGAAAGAACCAATTCACTAAAAGAATCGTATTCTCTTCACGAGCCACTCCCCCCTTTAAGTTTTTCTCTTGTCCAGACATGTTCCTCCCACGTTCATATCAAACATTTTAAGACTTTCTGTAAAGGGCCTTGTATAATTTCTCATGTACAGTGTTAAACTTTTCGGTTCTTATACATGCAGACAGGGGTAAAATGTTTTATGACTTAACAGCTCCCAATGAAACGTCTGTGCTGAGGTCAATGGCTCATATAACCTTTAATAAAACAGCATATTGCACCAAGACATCTGATTAGATTTCACTATCTCTATATATTTCCTAAACTGCTTCTGAAACATGTTTGCTCTCTTTTGATATGTATTTACTGCTTTATTTTCTAGGAAAAACAAGCATGGCTGTTCAAACCATCATTGTCTGGACTCTGCAATTGTTTTTTTTTTGTTGTTTTTTTACAGTGCATGCAAACAGGAGCCTTGAATAAAGCTGGGAATTGCTGACTGAGCAGAATGACCATCAGACGGTGTGGACAGGAGCCAAACCCCGCAGGATTTTGGTCCATCACGAAGGCGGCCCACAGGGTGCTACTAAAAACATTCCTATGATCTCAGACTGATGTTGAAGAGTTCAGATGAAATGAATGCCAGCCTACATAAACGTGTTCATGCTATGATGTTCTGTTGTTCAAATAGACTGCAAAATGTCACTCAACTTTTGTGCCTTAAGTTAAGGAGTTTCTCTTCTAAGAACGTGACAGGACAACATACAGGACATGTTAGCAGCTCTGCAGCATTTAGTCAGCAAATTCCAGGGTGATCCTTAAACATTAAACCCTTAAGCCGAGAAAATCCGCATGGATCTTGGTTGAAAAAAAAAAAAAAACCCAAACTGACAATTTGTCTTTTCTCTTCCCAGCCACCAGAGTTCAATTTCACCCGGCAACAACGTGATGTCATCAGGAGAGAGACAATCAGCCAATCAGAGTGCTGGCTGTCAGCCGTGAGGTCACAATGCTGTATCCTAGCAATGGCTAAATGGTGCTGGTGTGAACTTCCTGAGACAATCTAGTTTTATGCAACACACTTAGAAATCATGTCAGTGGATTTCGCACACATTTTACAACCCCAACACCTGTTCACAGATAAATCAGCAGAAAACTTAATATGCATGCTATACGTTTATAGTTTTTGTTAATATTTTGGATTACTTTTACTATTCATTTTCTAGTCAATTTAAGTGATTTTCTTGTTTTTTTTGTCTTTTTTTGTCTTTTTTTAATTTTTTAATATGTCTATTCCATTCCTTGATGATTTTATTTTGGTACGGTTTTATTTAAATTTGTTATTTTAGTAGGCCCATGCTTCAAGTTTAGCTAAAAGAAAACAAAAGAATCTATTAATTAAGTACTTTAGTTGACATGAGCTAAGAATGAACAACACTACTGCAGCATTTATTAATCTTAGTATGTTAATTTTAACATTTACTAATGCATTATTAAAATGAAAAGTTATGCTTTTTAACATTAAGTAATGCACTGTGAATGAATGAAGTAAAACTAACTTTAACAAGCATAAATAAACACTGTAATAAATGTATCCTTCAATGTTTGTTAATGTTAGTATACATTAATTAATGTTAACTACTGGAATCTTATTGTAAAGTGTTACCCTATTATTTTAGCTTTAGTTAACAACTTAGTTTCTGAAACCTTT